>OY856411.1:1366648049-1366940549 GCA_963693085.1 Alisma plantago-aquatica | reverse complement strand
TGCTCTCCTGCCCAGGTAGGCCACTGCCCTTCTTCTTCCTCCACCTCTTCTTCTTCCTGCTCCCTCTCCTTACCAAATGGATTAAAGAAAGGCCACGACTGTGGCTGTGTTGGCCGACCATGGCCGTGCTGGCCAGCACGACCGTGGTAGGCCAACACAGCCACGACCATGGCCAGCCCACACGGTCGTGGCCTTGCTTTTATCCATTTGGTAAGGAGGGAGCAGGAAGAAGAAGATACATTTGCAATTGAATACTAATGCTTGACCTAATTCTGTAAATTTTGATGCATGCTGAATTAAGATATTAAAACCCTAATACACATTTCACCATAATCTTGAATTAACTATATTGCTGAAATCTTGTGATCAATCTATGTAAGATATTAAAACCCTAATGTTAAATCTCTGATTTTGTAGTGATGTGTCACCCTAACATCTACATGAATCCCTATTGTATGATGTAGATTGATGATAATGCATGAGCTAGTTTGAAATTTTGAAATCAATTATGAATCTCTCCATCCCTAGGTCATACTAATTTATGTGTAATCTTTATCTTGATGATGAACATGCATGGACACTCGAAATGTTGAAATCAATGTTATAGAATGACAACACATGTATTTGTTGGCCTAGAAACCCGTCCAAGATTTACTCATTAGGAGTAAATATTGGATAGTCCCTGGTTTTGGATTGTTCTTGAACACCTAATCTCACTTAGTATGTAAGTGTATAATGTGTATTTGGTTTTAAAGAAAATTCCAATAGCATTTCCCCGTTTGTTCTCTAAGTACATATGTACTTGGAGAACAACGGGGAAATGCTGCCGAAATTTTCTTGAAAACCCAATACACATTATACACTTACTAGTGAGATTAGGTGTTCAAGAATGGGATAGGTGGTACACATTTATTATATATAAGAATGACAACACATGTATTTGTTGGCCTAGAAACCCATCTAAGATTTACTCATTAGGAGTAAATCTTAGATAGTCCCCGGTTTGGGACTGTTCTTGACGCCTAATCTCACTTAGGATGTAAGTGTATAATGTGTATTTGGTTTTCAAGAAAATTTCGGCAGCATTTCCCCGTTTATTCTCTAAGTACATATGTACTTAGAGAACATCGGGGAAACCCAATACACATTATACACTTACTAGTGAGATTAGGTGTTCAAGAATGGGATAGGTGGTACACATTTATTATATATAAGAATGACAACACATGTATTTGTTGGCCTAGAAACCCATCCAAGATTTACTCATTAGGAGTAAATCTTAGATAGTCCCCAGTTTGGGACTGTTCTTGACACCTAATCTCACTTAGGATGTAAGTGTATAATGTGTATTTGGTTTTCAAGAAAATTTCGGCATCATTTCCCCTTTTATTCTCTAGGTACATATGTACTTAGAGAACATCGGGGAAATGCTGCCGAAATTTTCTTGAAAACCCAATACACATTATACACTTACTAGTGAGATTAGGTGTTCAAGAATGGGATAGGTGGTACACATTTATTATATATAAGAATGACAACACATGTATTTGTTGGCCTAAAGTTTTAACCATGCAAAAACTCTAATCTGTTAACCCTAGACCCTAATCTTGTTGTAATACATACTTGTTTTCTCTTTGATCATAGAATGGATAGATCATTGATGTCCATTCGCAATTGATGCACCCCAGAGTTTATTTCTGGTCTTGACCAGTTTATTAGATTTGCCGAGGAACATAGGAAATAACCTGGAGATAGGTTCTATTGTCCATGTAGGTATTGCGGTAACAACTTGAAAGTCAGCACTGGTGACGAAATCAAAAGTCATGTCATGTGCAATGTGATTATACAAGGCTATATAGAATGGCACTAGCATGGAGATATTTCAAACCTGAAACTAGTGGATGTCGATAGCAGTGCTTGTGTGGAAGAAGAAATTGCCTCCGATGACGTAGATGTGAATGAACCAGTTCTAGTAGACATCGTTGATGCGATGATGGATAGTTGTGGGGTAGAGCAAACTGATCCACCTCCCATTTTTAGAAACACTGTGCATGATGGTGAGATACCGTTATACACAAGTTGTACTAAGTTTACGAAGCTTAGCGCTGTGTTGAGATTGTATAAGCTGAAAGCTAACGATAGATGGAGCGACAAAAGCTTCACGTCATTGTTGTCTTTGTTGAAAGAAATGCTTCCTGAAGGAAACGAGCTGCCAATCTCAACATACCAGGTAAAGAAATTGTTGTGCCCAATGGGAATGGAGGCCAAGAAGATACACGCATGCCCAAATAATTGTGTATTATTTCAAAAGGACTATGTGGTTTTGAAAGATTGTCCAAAATATGGTGCGTCACGGTATAAATTGACGACTTTGGGGGAGTCCAAAACTGGTTCTCCTGCCAAGGTGATGTGGTATCTACCTATAATATCACGGTTTCAATGCTTGTTTGCCAATCCGATAGTTGCAAAGAATTTGAGGTGGCATGCATATGTTAAGAAAAATAATGATGGGATCCTACGACATGCGTCTGATTCCCCACAGTGGAAGAAGATTGATCTATTGTACCCTGAATTTGGTGAAGAAGTCAGGAATATAAGACTTGGGCTTTGTACAGATGGGATGAAGCCATACGGGACATTCAGTAGCCAACATAGCACTTGGCCAGTCATGCTTGTTATATACAATCTTCTTCCCTGGCTGTGTATGAAAAATAAGTACGTAATGCTTTCGTTGTTAATATCGGGCCCTAAACAACCTGGAAATGATATCGATGTTTATCTTGAACCTCTGATTGATGACTTAAAGAAACTCTGGGGTGAAGGTGTGATGACCTATGATGCTTCACGAAGAGAGACATTTCATTTGCATGCTATGTTGTTTTGCACTATTAATGACTTTCCAACATATGGGAATTTGTCTGGATATAGTGTCAAAGGAGCTAAAACGTCTCCTATATGTGAAGAGAACACTGATTCAACAAGACTAAAACATGGTGGTAAGACTGTATATCTCGCTCATCGAAGGTTTCTTACAAAATTCCATCAATATCGTAGGAAGCGCAAAGCATTCAATGGATTGAATGAGGAACAGAGTGCACCTAAACCTATACCAGGGGAGGTTGTTTATGAAAGAGTAAAAGACTTTGTCAATGAATTTGGTAAGAGAACACAATGTACTATGGCCACACGGAGTGACAAATCTTTATTCAAGAAGAAGTCAATATTTTGGTATCTTCCTTATTGGAGTTCTTTGACAGTCAGGCATTGTATCGATGTCATGCGCGTTGAGAAAAATGTCTGTGATAGTGTCATTGGTACTTTGTTGAATATACCAGGTAAGATTAAAGATGGGATAAAATCCAGACTGGACCTATGTGAAATGGGAATAAGGTCAGAATTAACAAAATTATGTGAAATGGGAAATCGGAGAACATACTTACCTCCCGCTTGTTACACATTGTCTAGAAAGGAGAAGAAAGCTTTTTGTGAATGTTTGGTAAATGTTAAGGTGCCACAGGGTTACTCATCCAACATCCGTAGATTGGTATCAATGAAAGATCTAAAGTTGATAGGTCTTAAATCTCATGATTGTCACACTCTAATGCAACAAATATTGCCTGTGGCAATTCGATCTATATTGCCGAAGCATGTAAGGTTTGCAATCACCAGACTTTGTTTCTTTTTCAAGAGTCTATGCAGCAAAGTTATTGACCCTGATACTCTCAATAATTTGCAAAGAGAAGTGGTTGTTACCCTATGTCAGCTTGAGATGTATTTCCCTCCTTCGTTCTTTGATATCATGGTACATCTTGTTGTCTGATTGACTAGGGAAGTGAAAATGTTGGGACCAATTTTCTTGCATTAGATGTATCCCTTTGAACGATACATGAGAATTTTTAAAAGTGATGTTCAAAACCGTTATCAGCCTGAAGGGAGTATTATTGAGGGTTATGTGGCGAGAGAGGTTATGGATTTTTGCAATGACTTTCTCAGTGGTAATGACGCTCCTGGTAATGACAAGAATATTGAGGAGCAATTTGGTAAAAGAATTTTGGGATCACAGGTGAAAGTAATCAACCGTGAGCAGTTGGAACAAGGTCACTTGTATATTTTACACAACATGGACTAAGTGAGTATTTATATCGAGGAACATACCAATTTCATCAAGAGACAATATCCTCGAGCCAATACAATGTGGCTTGCTAGAGAGCATAACAAGACATTTATTAAGTGGTTTGAAGATAAAGTCTTACATCAACTATGTCAAATACTAGATGATATTACTAAAACTATCAAATGCCTCGCCTTTAAACCAAAATTGAATGTTATGTCTTATGAAGGGTATGGCATTAATGGATACACATATCACACAAAGCGCCAAGATGATAAGAGTGTCGTCTAAAACAGTGGGGTCACCCTTCAAGCGTCGACTATGTTTTTTGCAAGTGCAAAGGATAAGAGTCCACGTGAAGCTAAAATGTCATATTACGGTGTCATTGAAGAAATATGAGATTTTGACTACATAGATTTTAGAATTCCGCTCTTCAAATGTAGTTGGGTTGATAACACCAAAGGAGTTATAGTGGATGGATTGGGTTTCACTTTAGTGAACTTTGAAAAGATTGGCGAGAAGGGTGAACCATTCATATTGGCATCACAGGCGAAACAAGTATTTTATATCGATGATCCTGCAAATGATAAATGGTCGGTTGTTCTTCATGGTAAAAGGCAGTTCATTGAAGATCCTATAGATGAAGAAGAGTACTATGATAAGTATGATGACTCCAATCCATTCTCAGTTGGGTTTCCAACACCAGCAAATATTGAAGCTAATGATGACTGGTATGTACACGGAGATCACAATGAAGGATTGTTAATTGATAAAAAATAACAATATTAGAGGCATGTTTATATTTTTTTATATGTTTTATTTTTCTGAATGTGAACTTTACAATGTGAATGTGAACTTTACAATGTGAATTTTACAATGTGAATTACTTTACAATGTGAACTTTACAATGTGAATTACTTTACAATGTGAATGCGAACTTTACAATGTGAGCTTTACAATGTGAATTACTTTACAATGTGAATGTGAACTTTCAGATGGCTGAGCATTCTCCTGATGACCGTACTGATGATTACCGTGAGGGTGAGGACATCAATGCACCGCCTCACAATACAAGTTTTAAAAATATATCATATATTTATATCTATATGTCCATTTATAGTTATATCCTGTAAGTGTGTTTATTTTGTCAAATTTTAGGTTGATGATGCACATGTACCCTCTGAATCACTTGAGGCACTTGATGAGCAACACCAAAAAGTTGACAAGAGAAGGGGCATCACTATGATGAAGAAGTTAACAGCACTAAGGGGCAATGGACCCAAACTTGTTGTGGATTTTGATAATGTAGGAAATGCAATTGGAGTGAATCGCAATTTGTTTTTTTCATATCTTGGGTATGTTACTCGTAGCCATTGTGGTTGTAAGATAGATTCTTGGCATAAAGTTCTTAAGGGGAAGAAAGCCGTAATATGGAAGGATTTATGCATGAGTTATTATTAATTTACAATTATATTTTGTAGATTACTAATTTTTTTGATACTATAGTTAATAGCAATTCTATTTTGCAGAGTATATTTGCATTGCATGAAAAGCTGCATCATAAATGCGTGATGCAACACTGTGGGAGAGTCCTAAGTAACTATAGGACAAATCTCACCCGAGAATACATAAAAGAAGGTGACAAGAGGAAGAAGACAACCACTGAACAGTGGAACTTCCTGGACCAAGAAGAATGGGACGCGTTTGTTGCTTCAAGAAAAACTGATGAATTCAAGGTATTAGGCGTCACTCCCAATTTAATTAATATATATTGTATTCACCTATTCAAGATTAACATTTAGTGTCACTAACCAAATCATTAATGTGCATACTAACTAGGCCCTCAGTGAGGCGCAAAGAGCAAGGCATGCACTGAATGTGCATGACCACACAATGGGTCCAAAGGGATAAGCAAGCATTCACCAAAGACTACAGGCTGAGTCTACTGATCAGTCTGCTGCTACTCAGGAGTCCTCTACTATAGGTACCACACCTCTGCCTCGCCATGATTTCTGGATAGCTGGGAGGCAAAATAAGAAGCGAGAAATAAGGAAGCCCGCCACTGTTGAGGCGACTAAAAAATGGTAAAATACAACTCTTAGAGAAATCATTCGAATATTGATTATTTGTGGTGTTTACTTAATTACAAATGTTTGTTTTGGCGATTAGAGGGAGCTGCACGAGCTGAGGAAACAAGGCAAGTTCATCCATGAGGGCACAAGGGATGAATTGACAGTTGCACTGGGTAACCCAGAGCATCCTAGACGTGTTAGGGTTGTAGGCGCTGGTGTGGGCATCAAAGTGTTCTTTGGGCCATCCCAACGCAAATATGTCCGAAAAGCGGGAATTTCATAAGAAGAGGTAACCTATTCTTTCTTTAGAATGTTACTGTAAAAGAGAATTCAATAATCAGAAGCTAACATTTCTTTTATCCATGTATAGGTAGATAAGATAGTTGATAGGAGAGTAGATGAAGTAGTTGATAAGAGAATCAAGGAAGTAGTTGATAAGACACTCCATGAAGCAATGAGAAAGTGGCGGGCATCTCTGACTGCCACTCAGCAGACAATACCTATGGCATCCCGCTCTACTCCTACTGCAGAGGTTGGGAGTAGTAACCATGTAGACCCACCACTTAGCACATCCACTGTAAGTATTTTTATGACATAGTAACTAGTCTTTTCAAGATGATATGTATATATGTATATAACATTCTTTATACAAATTTGTAGGGGTTGAAGCCATGCCGTCTAAAAAGTAAAGAATATGTCATTGTAGAGGCGTCGACTTACCCATCCCTACCAGGGGAAATGTTTCATGGGTCTCCATTACCAACTGGTTGGGTTCGTGTGAGCCCGCTACGTATATTCCCCAAATGGATGGATCTTCCATTGCCATATGCCCACCCAGATTGTGAAACGCTTGGTGAGGCAGAAGGCGGAGTGATATTGTGGCCAAAAGCGGATGTCCTCTATACTAAAATTGTATGGTAAACTTACATTACATTAAATTGCTAGTGTGTGTATATGATGTCAATTGATTTGAAATTATATATATATATACAGGTTAAAAAGAAGACACCCAGAGCATCTAGGCCTCCACATCCACCTCCTACATTACCAAGTTGGGTTCCACAGGACCTACCTATCCCGTTAGGTCCTAATTGTAGGGGTATGGCAATATGGTTAGGCGAACATGATATAAATTGTCCTATAACTGTTTCTATAGATGCGGATACTGCAGGTCAATCATATGAAAACAAACTATTTATATAAGATATTTTGGAGTTGTTTCGATATGATTGGCTGAATACATCTATGATAGAGCTATGGATAAGGTGAGATCTTCTTTATACATCCATATACCTTGTGTAGGATCTGGTGATCTGGTTTCTTATATATTAATACATACGTAATACATGTTTTGCAGCTACTTAGACAAGATATGTGCATATTTTTCATTCGAACATGTAGGATTTTTTATTCCATCTTTGATTAGTCTAGTAGCTAAAAACCCTTCGTCAGTTCAACAATACTACTGTGATGCTTTTACAAATTTTGCTCAAAATAACAAGACAATGATAATAGCTCCATTCAATGTGGAGTAAGTTTACTTTGCTTATAATTTGGACTTAAGAAAATTACATTTTTATTGTGGATTTTGAGTTATTAATTTTTAACCTTTTTACCTCTAGGGGTACACATTGGGAGTTACTAGTTATTGTCCTCGAGACGTTCATTGTCTATTATCTAGATCCTAAGGGGACTAAATTGAATTTAAAATATGGACACACAATGAAAATGACATTATTCCGGTGAGAAATATTTCATTTTCATATCCGTTAACATACGTTATTACATTACTATTTAATTATGCAATGTACTGTGTTACATTAACATTTAGGGGTTTAGATGAGTTCAAAAAGGCTGGAGGAAAGGTCCCCAGGAAAAAGAACCAGCCAATAATTTGGAAGAACGTAGAAGTAAGTTCCCGACTGCAATGTATATATTATTTATGTGAACAATGCTTAATTAGTTGTATTTTTTAATATTTTGTATGTTTTAATTTATAATGTGCTACACAAGACAACGGATGGGCACGTGCATACTATGTGATGCGATTTATGTACATGATTATCAAATATGCCGCATTGGACATTGATACCATTCCTGAGGTATTATATATAGTCTCATTAGGTAATATGAAATATATCAATCTTATTTATATATTATTAATTATATATATATATCATTCTCTTTGCAGGTGTTTAAAACTGACCACACTACAGGAAAGGCCTTACTAGATGTACATGCTCCCTATATGATGAAAGAATTAAATGATGTAAGAGAAGAATGGGCAAAAGCCATACAAGTAGTGGGGTTTTTAAAATATAATTGGGATGTTGATAGCAAATAATGACTAAAGAATGATATTTTGTAAATGAATTTCTGAATTGTAATATGTGTGAATGTTTCTATATGTCTGAATGTTTCTACATGTGTGAATGTGAAAATGAATGAAACTGCTGGTTGCTATATGAATGTTTCTACATGTGTGAATGTAAAAATGAATGGAACTGCAGATTGCTACATGAATGTTTCTACATGTGTGAAAATTGAATGGAACTCTAGGTTCCTAAATGTGTGAAAATTAATGTGGTTAATTTTGCAGGTTTGTGGCCTGTTGTTGGCTGATATCAATAGATGTCGTAAAACCTGCAGTTCATAACTGAACTGCAGGTTTCTCATCATGCGACCAGCCACAACAGGCCTGTAGACTGATTTAAAAAAGAAATACATACAATAGGCATCGGTTATTTGAGAAAACCGACGACAACTGCTTACAGCGTCAGATAATAGCTAAAACTGATGCCTAATGAGACCAGACACCACGGGCGTGCTGGCTAGCACGGCCGTGGTAGCAGGTGATATGGCGTCAGTTATCAATAATAAAGCGACACTGCGACACCTAATGAGGCCAGACACTACAGCTGTGCTGGCCAGCACGACCATGGCAGCAAGTGATATGGTGGCAGTTATCAATAATAAACCGACGCTGCGACACCAAATGAGGCTAGACACCACGGCCGTGCTGGCCAGCACGGCCGTGGCAGTAGGTGATATGGCATCAGTTATCAATAAAAAAACTTACACTGATGGTGTCCTAGATGGTGCCCTTTCTGTAGCATGAAGGTTTATGGCATCGGTTTCTGTAGTAATAACCGACGCCTATATCCCCCTACTGGCGCATTTTCAGTGGCGCACAAAGGTTTATGGCGTCGGTTTGGAAACCGACACCTAACAGTTTGCCTTTTAGCGGCGCCCACATAGGTGTCACATTGAAACCGACACTAAAGGGCTTCAATAACCGACACTAAAGGTGGGTTATGTACAAGTGTATATATATATATCTATATATATACATATATATACATATGTATACACACATATATATACATATGTGTGTGTGTATATATATATATATACACACATATGTATATGGGATTAAGAGAGAAATATTTCTCCCCCCTCTCCCACGCCGATGGAAGAGGCCAAATTCTTGGGAGGGTGGTAAATCAAGGCGGCAACTGTGATTCGAACCCGGGTCCCTTTGTTAGGGGACACCGTGCTTGACCACTTGAGCCACTCCTTGTCGTCTATATACATATGTGTATATATAGACATATGTATGTATGTATACACACACACACACACACACACACACATATATATATATATATATATATATTTGTGTGTGTGTGTAAAAATATTACATCATGAAAAATTACTTGAGTGTATTATGCTCCGAATACACTCGAGTGTATTCTAGCCTGACTATATATGAGTCAGGCTAGAATACACTCGAGTGTATCCAGAGCGGAATACACTCAAGTAGTTTTTTATGATGCAATATTTTTTTTGAAAATATAATCCGTTGATCTTCTTAAACATCTTGTGAACAACTCATACGCAAAATTTGAGCACATTTGGATATGTATAGCTCATGTTATGAAGACAACAAAAATTATGCATTTCAAATTAGTTTCGCGCGTCGATTTTGTTTTCCTTGGATGAGTGACTTACACTCATCCAAATGGGCTCAAAATTTGTATGTAGCCTAGTTATAGTATGACGGTGAAGATCAATGGTTTACATTTTGCAAAAAATAGTCTTGATATGCAAACACCCTTGAGTGTATTCGTGCGATCCGTACACTTGAGTGTATTCTAGCCTGACTAATATATATATATATATATATATATATATATATATATATATATATATATATATATATATATATATATATATATATATATATATATATAAAGGTTAGGAAGTGTGTATCAACCGAAACATGCAACACATGTTTACCTATCATTAATATAACATATGAAAAATCTAGTAAATATATCCAATCATATGGATTGAATAACCATCTAGATTATATATGCTTAAAAATTCACAACTATGTCTCATTTATATCAATAGCCATTAACAATATACCATATGATATTTTTGAAATGTTTGCAACTTAACATTGATTAGAAGATATACATATTCCTTTATATGATGGTTCAAGTATGTCAGATTCAGATGATTTTTTATACACATGTTATCTAACTAATATGCATAATATCCACAAGGTTTGATTTCTATGTGGAGTGTTGAAATAATAAAAAAGGAAGTTGAGTAAATGTAAGCTACATTTACTAAGGTATATGATTCTTTTAGCATATATATATGTATATATATATGTATATATATATATATGGGATTAAGAGAGAAAGATTTCTCCCCCTCCCATGCCCATGTCAGAGGCCGAACACCCAGGAGGGTGGTAAATCAAGGCGACAACTAGGATTCGAACCCGGGTCCCTTCATAAGGAGATACCGTGCTTGACCATATGTATGTATATCTTTGACTCTTCACTTTTTTGATAGTTTGTCTAATTGAAAATGTATACTACCCAACTTAGATACGACACAAATCCCATCCCTTGATTTTATATATCTTGGGTTTGCAAACTAGAAAATAGTTTAAACTTGGATAGAGGTATTGGGGTTGAGCATTAGAATGCCTCTAAGTATTATAAGTATATACATTATATCACCCACCCAAAATTTTTCATTATAAGGGGTTCCTAAGTGTCACCTATGCATACTAGAACTTATAAAGTAACACCTAATGTCAAAAGGAAAACATCCTAGTCAACATAAAGGTCAAGTATATTGTGTGCCTCAGTTTGCCTGAGGATAACATACACTCATACAAGAAAAATAACATAGGGCACAACATGTCCTGAAAGGGACAAGTACTACCACAAAGATAACATATGGATTGACAATGGAGTGACCCACTCACGTTCTGAAATTTATCAATAACAATTCTCAAGCTACCAAAAATCACATCGTAAAGTAGTTCCTAATAAGACCTTCAGTCTTTTTGTTCCACAAAAGAAGCACATACGGTCAACAAATACCAGAGGGTCAAGCGTAGATGGTAAAAATAACCAAAATAGTAGGTGCAACAAGACTACCATGAAACATTGATACTAAACTTGTACATTATCATGTACTTTAAGACATGACATTTGAAGCATGAGATATATTGATAAACTATCTCAAAGAAGATGAGACATAGTACATCAGTCTAACACTACTCATAATTAAATGATGAACCACCAAAAGTCTAACATTGAATATAAATAAGAGACACACATTCTTTAACATAACATAAGAAAGGGAGGGACCAATAAAAAAACTAGTATATGAGCATTAGCGACATACTGGGTGAAAATAGTTTATCAGAATTTTAAGCAGAAGATGTTGTATTTCTACATTGTTTTTGAGGTATTCTAAAACCTCTCGATCAACATTAGTATCATATTACTTACTTTTGAAGTAAGATGGATCCATTCACACCCTACACACATACACATGCACACATACATTAATGTGTGCATGCCATAACATGTGTAACACCAATAGTCTAATATAGAATATAACTAAGAGATACAAATCTGGTACATAACATAAGAAAGGGAGAGGCCAATCCACTAAACTACTATATGAACATTAGAGAATAGTAAGGTGGAAATAATTAATATAATAATAAGAGAAAAAGTTGTCCTTCTACATCACATTTTAGGTACTTGACAACCTCATGACACGCACACACATGCACTCCCACACACACACACATGTACACTGATGTAGCCCTTGATTGGGTCTTCATGTGTTTCTTCATTCTTTTTTCATATCAAGATTCTTAGAATGCATGTCTACTTCCCAAGAAAATATCTTTTATGTCAAATACACTTATGGAGTCTTTTGCACTATTTTATAGGTACTTGAGCACTCTTGGATGTGAGGAGGAGATGGAGGTGAATTCAAAGGCTTCACCATACATGGAGGAGTCCAAGGGAGCAATAAGATCAACCCCAACATACCCCAAGTTCTCAAGGTTCATTGGGAAGTAAAGTGACCCCATGGTTGAAGAAGTCAAGTGCTATTGGAAAAGGCCCCAAAATGGCCGTTTTGCATGCAACACGATTGTGCTCAAGTAGCTCCCTCCCCCAAGATTCCCTTTTACCCATATTTTACTTATCCACTTTTCTACAACAATTCACACTACAATGATTGTTCCAACCTATCCTTCACAATGGTGCTTCTACCTTTAGAATGATTGTGGAAAATACAAAAATCCATAAAAACAGACTGTCAACTTATCCATTTTAAATACAACTGTTCTCAAGAAATGACTGTTCCACCTACTATGCACGACGATCATCTTGGCAACAGAATGACCATTCTATCTACTCCAAGGTACCTTCCCAAATCCACCCTAACCTGATTAAATTGACCACCACATTCATTTTCCCTACCATGACCGTTCCACCTTCTACCCCACGACATTGGTGGGGGGTAAAACAACCATTCTACCCCGCAACCCTAATGATATACACATCTTTTATCAATTTACCCCCATTTAACCCTAGACTCCCTAGACCCATATAAAAGGTCTAGTGGTGGCTGTGGTGTGAGGATTAACATGTAATAGAATCCATGGCCTCCATTTACCACCTATCCACCTCATTTTATGTACTCCCCCTTTTCATCTTTCACACTAAAACCCTACTTTTATAGGGTTTTAATCACTACTCTTCCATTTTGATTCCATTATACCTTGATGGAGGGAGGAGTTGCTGCTTGATACAGGTGGAGCTGAAGATAGAGACATCTACATCGATATTCATGGCTTGTCTCTATTCTTCTCCTTATTTTGTATCTTCTTGCACTATGCGTAGCTAAACCCCCATTATGAACCATTTGGGGGACAAAATGTGACTTTGATACCATGTTGCAAAATCTCCATGTCAAATGTTCTATATTTCTTCTTATTCTATTTCAATTCCTATTCTCTATCCCTATCTCTCTCGCTTTGGTGTTTAAGATATGAAACTACATAAGTTATATGTGAAGGAGGAAAGATGAGGCTTGAAAGGAAAAACTCCTAAGGCCACTTGTGGACCTTTATCTAGTTCTCCCCTCTAACCTTCCCTCCTAGTATCCTACTAGTCTTTGATGGGAGGTCTAAGTAGCTACGTGTGTCTCTCATTATACACTTGGTAAAGAGCATGTTTGAGGTCGGATAAGGGTAAGAGAAGGGGAAACACCCATGGACCTTACACCAACCCTTGACCCTAATGGCACTAGGGTAATCACATTTTGAAACCTAGACCAGGGTTGGTCTAGTGCAAGGACTACCTATCCCTTATTTATTTGATGTTTGTAAGCTTGGATAGAGTGTTAAATGTACTAGTTTCCCTATGCACCCTCTATACAACCCATTGCCAACTAGTAGGGTAGGATTTCTAACCTCACCTTCTCATGTTGTTTGATTTGGTAGTAGTACTACAAGATGCGTTTATGAATATGCCACTACACAAGGTTGATAGTCTCATACCCCCAAATGGTCCACTCTCCTAATTTCTTGTTAAAACCCTAATTTCTTAGTGTTAGATATCTTAGTCTCTCTTCGTTGATTTTGTCATTCAAAGTGCCTAGTTAATGATAGATTGTTCTTGTAAGAGTTACTCAATATCAATTCTGGTTGCTTTAGTTGATTTCTTAGCCTACACTTAGTTTGCTCTTCTTATCTAACTTCCTTGTTTTCTCTTGCAAGTTTAGTGTAATTTTCTACCTTGTTTAGTATCATGTAGTTCAATTGCTTGCTTTAGGGTTAAATTGTTCTCTTAGTTAGTTCATTATACCTAATATCTAGGGTTAATCTAGATTTCAATCTTAACCAATTAGTTTAATCAACTTAAAACTAAGCTTTTAGACATT
Organism: Alisma plantago-aquatica; assembly: GCA_963693085.1. NCBI lineage: Eukaryota > Viridiplantae > Streptophyta > Magnoliopsida > Alismatales > Alismataceae > Alisma > Alisma plantago-aquatica. The sequence continues at coordinate 1,366,926,089 of OY856411.1, read as the reverse complement.
AAAACCCTAACTCTCTACTCTAGAACCCAAAGAAACAATCTATACCTAGTGCCTTCTCCATTCAGCATGGAGTGATTCCTGACCTACCACTCTTGTACTACAATTTTGAGCTCATATGCTTGTAGATTGTGTTATAATAGTGTCCTAATTAATGTTACATATTATAAGCCTAATGTACATGCATCAACCTTTCTAACGTCGTTGTTGAGGAGCAGTGCTTTAGACCTAAATAGTTGTTTCTTTTGACTTTTTTAGTTTCCATCACAATTAATTTTCTTTATTCTTTGTGTTGATTTTGCATTCAAAGATATCTAACTTGCCTTCTTTTCTTGGTTGTACAATGTGCATATGACAATGCATTTCACTGCTTGCTTTCTATTTAACCTTTCTTTGAAATCCAGAAATAGGTAGGTGATAGTGAAGAAACCTACACAAACAAGAGAGAGAAGAGGTTATGGATAACTGAGGTGGATGACACATCCACATGCTGAGAATGAGGAAACACATGAAGCTCTTCATGACCCACCACATGCTCCAAAACATTTTCTAGATTATATCATGCCATGAAATTACACTTAATCTATTTCTACTAGAGTGGCTTAGATGCCATGACATGTGTTATCCATTCCCCCCAGCTCTAGTGGGACTTGTTACAACATTATATAGTTTGGAGAATTAGACTTTGTACAAGCATATAGATACCTTCTGGATACTTGCTATACTTTCCACACTACAAAAACCATTGATGATTCGATCTATCTCATTATGTTCCTATTTTCATTCAAAGACAAGGCCAATGAGTGGTATTCCTCAATGACCAATATAATGACTTGGGAGGCTATGAAATCTGAATTCTTACAGAAATTCTATCCAATGGCTAAAGTGAATCAAATGAGGAGATGCGTCACTTCTTTTAGTCAGTTGGACATGAAAAGTTTCATGATGGTTGGGACAGGTTCCAAAAGCTTTTGATGGATTATCCCACCATGAGGTACCCTTATGGAAACTAGTGCAATCCTTGTATTCATGATTAGCTCAATTGATTCAAATGGTGGTTGAATCTTCTTGTGGCATAATGTTTATGGAAAAACCTCCTAAGTATCTGGGACTCCTATTTAGAACTTAGTTGAGAATTCTAGGCATCATATATCTAGTGCCACAAGTGGCTATGACAAGAATTTTGATGTCACTCCTTCTAATCCACCACCTCCATCCCAAAAAATTTCAAACCCATAGTTGATGAAGATTCTTAGAGACATGATGAATCCAATGAAGAATAAAGAGGGGTGCTTCAAGAAATTTATTGAGATTCTAGATGAAGAAGTGAAATCCCTACAATCTTTAGGTAGTAGAAACTAGCAAAGGACATGTGTCATGGTCCTACACTCCTGAGTGGAGGAATCACCTCAATTTTTCATGGAAAAAATTAGGTGATGTTGTGCATGGAGCAATCTGACAATCACAAGGACAAATACATGGATCCAAGTTTTACGACGAAGTCCTATTAAGCATGAGAATATTTTTATGAGTTTAAGAAGTATGTGTAAAGCCAAGGTAAAAATATGAATAGTTTTTGAAAAGGTATAGATATCATAATCACTCGAAGTGGAAGTTGGAAACAAATTTATAAAGAAAGAAAATTCCAAAATTTGGATATCCTCAAGTTCTATCACCTAAAATTCCTCATCATTGAGATTTCCTTCTATTGTATTTCTCTTCTCCCTTGGATGGCCTTATGGTGGAAATACATTGTTTTCTTATCCATCCCACAAACCATTCATGCATGCTCTTCCATTCTAGTAGCTTTCATCATGCTTTTGAAGATTTTGGATCTCGATAGCCGGTCTTGTTCATTGATTAATCATATCATTAGAATCCAATTTAATTTTCCCCTCTCAAGGTTTCTTATCTCTATTTAGATTTTGCCTCAGATCCCCAAACTTCTCTGTATATAAGGATGCAAATCCTTTTCTACAAGAGTTTATGCAGACATTGATATTATCTATGTTGGTTTCTGCCCATGCTTATTTAATAACTTCTTCACACTCTAGAATAGGAAGGTACACATGTTCAAATTTAAAAGATCTCTTGTAATTTATATTTTTAGGGTTTTCTAGTAGGAAGGGACAATGAAAAATTTAAATTTTCCTCCCAAAATTTCCATACCAACAGACCAGTCATAGCTACAAAACTCTAGTATATAAATGAACAAAAGAGGTATAAAGGTGACCTTTGCACATGCTTGTTGTCCAACAACAAGATCCAACAACAAGATGCATCTTTTTTCAGTGAATATCTCAATCTACATGATTCAAATATGACTTAGCAACTGAGAGATCTAGATGTAAAAGAAAACATTTGGAATGTCCTCTAAATAGAAGCCTTTTGTTGTCTTGTTGAATATGTACTCCAAGCCTCCACACATTATGCCTTGGCCTCTACTTCACCCATGCAGATGGGGAGGGACGTGGTGTGACACCTTGGTCACCCTGTTGAAGAGGAACAAAAGTTGTGGATGGCTAGTTGTCACAAAAATTCATTCCTTCTCCCATCTTGGGTGGCCAGTAGGGTTTCTCTTTATCTTGGAGAGAAAGAGGACAATAAAACTTGTCTCACAAGTTGTGTCTCAAAGATGTGTCTCACCCTTTGGGAGAGTCATGGGTTTGGAAAAACCTAATTCCGATCCCTTTCCTATTTGCAATCCCAAAAACAATATAATGCTAAAAAACTAGGTCTGGATCGTGACTAACTGATCATGTCTTGTGATCGCCTGATTGCATCCCCTGATTTCCCAATCACATTAGCCGATCGACTGATAACGAGAGTCCAGATCTAGATCTGACTTGTTTTCCAATCTTAGACTTTCCCTATAACATTGTGATCACCCAATCAGTTGTCTTGATTGACCAATCAAAAGTATCCAGTGGAAATCTTAGTTAATCAATTGACAGTCAGTTGATCTATTGACCCACTCAATATGATTGATCGATCATACATTGTGATTGCCCGATCATAAAGTAAATCAACATGTTTATGATTCAGAACGATTCTAATCATATGCTCCATTACAAACTTTAATTTCCTTATGCATCCTTATGCTTGTGACCCGATGGGCTCCTAAATATGAATGGTAGTAGTGTTCAAAACAACACAAACAAAGAGTAGTGTCTAGCCAAACTTCTATGCCACCCATGTAAAAGGATTGAGTTGGAGAACAACTACAACATGTAAAAGCAATCATTGTTACCATGACCATATAATCCCTTTGTCACATATATACATATTATAATAAAGGTATGGAATGTCATCCTCTTAATTCTCAGTCTATGTTCCTTGACCTAGAGCAGACTACTTGAGATATAATGAGCCCAATATTATATATTGACTCACATGAGTATATCTATGCATTTCATAGTCTCTCTTATAAAGTAGACATGATATCACTCCTAATGGATGGACAAATACCATCTACATCACCCCAGTCATCCCCTAGTTTTACACTGTCCCCAATCACTATCATTTTGGCCACTTGTATTTGAAAGAACATTGGGCTAGTGGTCAAAACATAGAATGACTTGTGATTAATGCAATGACTTCAGGTATAAGGATCACAACCACCACTGTCACATTGACATATGACTATGACACGTCACTACATGACTTCCATGTGTTAGTATCAAGGTGGGTCTGTTCACTACAACTTTGTTCTCTAACAAGTACCCATGTATTTGAGTTGATATCCAATATCATGACAAAAGAGACATAGTCATCACTCAACATACATGCTAGTCTAGAGTATTATTATTGTCCCTTGGTATCCTCAATAATAACTGAATATGAACATAACAAGAATGAGTACTCTTATTATACATATGATCTCATGTCCAGTTCCTCAACTGAAACCATATGTCATCTATTCATATCATTCTTAGGACATTATTTAGTTTATTCATTATCTAAATTTTGAAACAAATAAGTGGAATTGCCTTATATTAAAAATCAAATCAAGTACAAAGTATCCCTATTAAAATCATCACATGATAGCTCAGGGCATACATCAAACAGTCTCCCACTTGCACTAGAGCCAATCCCTCATGAATCTAATTCCAAGTGAACCAACATGACCATCATACCTTTTCTTTGAAAATGCTTTTGTCAAGGGATCAAAAATATTGCTTTTAGTTGGTACTCTACAAATATTAATATATCCTTGATGTAGATTTTCAGGTATGAGATGGTAACACCTGAGTATGTGCTTGGAGCATTGATGCGATTTGGGTTCCTTATCTTGTGCAATAGCTCCATTATTATTGCAATAAAGCTCTATTACGTATTCAATGGTTGGAACCACCACAAGTTCATTAATGACCTTCTTGATACATACTACTTCCTTTGCTACATTGGATGCAACAGTATAACTAACATCTATTGTAGAATCAACCATTGTCTCTTACTTGTAACTCTTCCAACTTATAGTTCCACCATTTAGGAAAAACACAAATCCTAGTTGCGATATGTCATCATACTTGTCTATTTGGAAGCTTGCATCAGTGTAACCCTTTACAACTAACTCTTTATAACCTTCATAAATTAAGAATTGATCCTTATTTCTTCTCGAGTACTTAAGAATATTCTTTACAACTATCTAATCTTGATCTGACTGGTACCTACTTGTCATGCTCAAATCATATGAAACATGTGGGTGTGGAAATAGTATCACATACATGATAGATCCAATTTTTGAGGCATATGGAATCTTACTCATGTGTGCCTACTCTTCCAAAGAGCTAGGACATTGGAATCTAAAGAGACTAATTCCATATAACATGTGTCAGTTTCCTCTCTTAGAATCCCACATGCTAAACATATTCAACACTTTGTCAATGTATCTACTTTGATCTAGACCAAGAAGTAGGGGCGATCATTGGTCTAGAACTGGACCGAATCAGATCGAACCACACCAAGGATTGAATTAGTAAAAAATCATGGATTGTGGACCAAATCTTTTTAGAGTAGGAACAGATTGGGCTGTTATGTAACATGATCGGATCAGGCGCAAATTCTTTGAACCATAATAGAGTTCTTATATGTTATGCAACATATATACAAAATTAAAGTCATTTTAATTACTCCTAACATTATTATATTAGAATTATCACATATATACAATAGTGGTCTTTACATATGATTCAATTTGTACTTAATATAACCACTTAATATGTATATAAATAGGTCATCGATTTGGACTGTGGTTGGACCATGCCAGACTGGAACAAAGACCGAACTTCTAAAATATTGTGAACCATCTGAACTCAGAATGGTACAAGACTAGAATGTACCAAATAGACTAGTCCAGTGTGGTCTTGTAGTATGAAATAATATTTTCTGACCTCTATCAAGAAGCCTTCTAGATCTATCTCTGTAGATCTTCATTCTAAGTATATATGATGCTTCTCCTAAGTCCTTCATAGAGAAAGTATTTCCCAACCATGTTTTAACCAAATATAGAGTAGGGATGTCATTTTCCACCAAAAGTATGCCTTCTACATGCAATATGAGATATAAAATTATGCTCCCACTAGCCTTTTTGTAAACGCAAGGCTAATCTTCATTTTGAATAAAGCCAAACTATTTTACATTTTTTTCAGAATGAAGATTCAAACTTCTAGATGATTGCCTCAATCGATAATTTGACATTTGTAGATTACAGACTTTATTGACTTTATTTGGAGTGATAAAATCTTTGGGTTGTATCATATACACATCCTCTATAAGATTCCCATTAAGAAAATCCGTTTTAACGTCTAGTTTCCAAATTTTATAGTCATGATAAACTACAATGGCAAACACGTCCTGATGTATTTAACCATGGCAACTAGTGAAAAAGTTTCATCATAGTCAACACCTCGAACATTTGCAAACCTTTTGCAACCAATATATCTTTGTAGGATTGTACATTACTATCCATGTCTATCTTCTTCTTGAAGACCCATTTGCATTGTATGAGTTTTACCCCTTCAGGTGGATCCACCAAGGTTCATACCTTGTTGGTATACATGGAGTCCATCTCAAATCTCATGGCCATAAGTCATTACTACATTCTAGTCCCTTCAAATATTCCTTGTGGGCTTGGCTCATTATTTATGACCATGAAATCATCTTGTTGAGTCATGAGAAATCCATATCTCTCTAGCTCAATATGTGCCCTAGTAGATCTTATATGTTCTTATGTTATGATGGGTCCTTGAGGTTCCATAATAGTTTGTGGCTCCTATGGTTCCTTATCGACCTCCATAGGTTTGATGTATTCTTGTTGGTCTTTAACTTCTTTAAGTTATATTTTCCTCCCACTGGTTCCTCTAGAAATGATTTCCCTTTTGAGGAATGCAAGATCTTTACAACTAACAATTTGTTGTCAGATAGAATATAGAAGTAGTATCCCTTAGTTTCCTTAGGGTACCGAACAAAATTACAACTATCCCATTCGGGTCCAACTTTCAACATATCTATTTCTTGACATAAGCTTCACATCCCCAAGCATTCGTTAAAGACATATTGGGATGTTTTCTATTTCATATCTCATATGTTGTCTTTTCAATGGATTTTGAAGGTACTTAGCTAAGAGCAAACACAACAATATCTAGAGCATGTCCCCAAAAGTTAATCAGAAGATCAACTAAACTCATCATATATCGTACCATGTCCAAAAAGGTTTGCTCCCTTCTTTCTGATATACCATTATGTTGTGGCATTCTAGATGGAGTCCATTGTGACACAACACCACAATCCCTCAGAAGGACCTCAAAGTCTTGGCTCAAGTATTTAAAACCTTGATATGATCAAAGTTCTTTGATTCTTTTACCAAATTAATTCTATAGTTCATTCATGAATTCCTTGAACTTTTCAAAGGATTTTGACTTGTATTTCATTAGATACACATAGCCAAACCTACTCAAGTCATTATTCTAAAATGAAGTACGGGTATCCACCTCGACCACTTGTGAAAAAAGGCCCCCAATACATCAGTATGTATGAGTCCTAATAAGTCACTTACTTTCTCAGTGTTTCCTTAGAAAGGTTCTTTTGTCATCTTGCCCAATAAATACGACTAATATGTCTCTATTGATTCAATATCAAAAGAGTCTAGATAACCTCTTTATGTATATGCACTTCTCATTTATAATCCTTGATGACAGTGTCAAAGATAAGTTTCGTTTGAGTCATTGAGTTTTAACTTCTTGGTATTCATGTTATATATATTTTCCTCAAAATCCAATAATAAAGACCATAAAACATAGAGAGACTGCCATAAAATATCTCATATTTAAAAATAGAAATATGACCATGATTTATTAGAAACTCAAAACCATTCTTGTCCAAATAAGATACATATATAATGTTTCTATTTATGATAGGAACATAAATGCAGTTCTCTAACTCTATTACAAGACTACTAGGAAGTGGTAAGCAATAGGTGCCTACAATAGTGACAACAACTCTTGATCCATATGTATCACATAGTTCCATTTCTGCTTTCTTCAAGGGTCTACTTCTTTTAGATCCTAAATATTTGAACATCTATGACATCCACATATGGTATCTAATACCCATGATGAAGAAGTAGAAAAGTTTATTTCAATAATTTATATACCTAAAGTGGAGGTCACTATCTACTGCTTCTTGTTCTTCAGTTCCTCAAGGTAGAGATGACAATTTCTTTTCCAGTGTCCAACCTGGTGACAATGATGTCAATTTCCTCCCTTACCCACTTCCCCTTTTACTTTAAGTGTAAAAGAATTTGGGTTAGCTTTAGAACCTTTCTTATCTTTGCCCTTTCCCTTGGACTTCCCTTTTCATTTTTAGATCATCAACATAGTTTTGGGCTTGTCTTTCATTTCCCCTCATCAGTTCTCAACATGCCAAGTAGCTCAGTTATTGAATTATCAAAATTGTTCATGTTATAGTTAATGGAAAATTGCTTGTATGAATCCAAAAATGATTGCAAGATTACATATGTGGAAAATTCTTGACCCAAAGGAAATCCTAGTCATGCAATAGTTTCCACATACCCAATAAACTTGAGTACATGGGGTCCAACTAGATCAAATTCTTCCATTTGAAACTTAAACAACATCTTGGAGAAATCATACCTTTCATGCCTTGCTTGTTCTTGATACATGTTCCTGATATGTGCTATCATCTCAATAACATCCATGTTCTCATGATTCTTCTGAAGCTCATGATCCATAGAGAAAAAGCATTAAGTATTTGATGTCTATAGAGCCATTGAAATGCTTCTTGTAAGAATCCCTTTTCTCCCTAAGTGCATTCAGAGTTGGTTCGTTAGGTATTGGCATGTCCAGGACATTGATCTTATGCTCATGTGTGGGAACAATTGTCAGCATCCTGAACCAATCGCTGAAGTTATTCCCATTAAAATTTTCTTTTTCAAGGATAGATCATAATGAAACTAGAATGTGGGTTGTGTTTGGCAGTGATCTACAATCGAATATAATTTTACAAGAATAAAAAATGTTATTTGAAAATTAATTTGATTTCAAAAAGATATGATTTGAAGAATTTATTTTGACTTTAATTAATTACACTCCAACTATTTTATTCAAATTGATAGCCCTCTCACTATTAATTTATAAGATCACAACGAGCAATCTTCAAGTGAGGCAAGATCCAAAATATATTAAATTATAACCCAATAAACATCAAAATCTATAACTTAATTATCAAGGTAGGTAACAATTACCACTTGCATCATATGAAATTCTTGGATAGATAGTTGCACAAATCCTTGTCAATAATTCATCATGGAATTATATGCCATCCTTTTACCTCTAGGTGCCTAATATAATGAATATCACCTAGTCAAGTACAACCCAAGTCCAATAAAATAAGATATGCACCCTACTTATCACAGTTCCCCAAGGCAGACAATGCACCAATATTGATGTGCCCAAACTCAGTTGCACAAAGTTTTCATGTGTATTGTAGTTGAAAGACATCTTCAATATTTATATTATATTGAGGAATTTACATATATTTATATGTATCACTATTACACATATATTATTGTACATATCATATACTATATCAATCACCTCATGTGATAAAATAGGATATGGAAACTAGTACAACAACTTGAGCCCACAAGTGTTGTAGAAAAACCAACCAAAACATTCACATCTAATGTAACTATTATTCTTATTCTACTTTTCATTAAGTTTTGGTCACCCTATCTGAATTACCAGATTTACCTTATCAAGGTTTTTTGATCGCTTGGTCAAGCAAGTTGATTATTTTATTTGAATTCCTCGATCAATGGTACATACTCATCACGGTTCCCAATCACCCGATCATAAGTTCTTGATTAGGAAGATCTTTTGTTGTTGTTTATCTATTGTCTCATCTTGTTAATGGACCATCCAAGGATCTTCCTCTTTGGTGTGGGCATATGATCTCCTCCTCCTTTCCACTATGGTCCACCGATGATCATTTTATATTATTTCATAATTGAAAATTATTACATGGAGAATGATAGAAAGAAGCATGGCATGCAATCCATATACATGTTACATGATAGTTGATCAAAATAAAAACCATGATATTACATTTTTCAAATCACACCACAAGCGAATTAGTTGTCATATCCATTGTGACACCCAACACCACACAAACGAGATTACTCAAAACAAAGCACACGATTAACTACTAACAAACCACATAGCCACAACAAACGTGTAAATTAATATCGATTTCACATTATCAAAATGTGCAAAAACATATTACAACAAGGTCCAACAACCTGTATCATAATACATATGTTCAATGGCCATCTGCCAAAAACCTACTATAAAAGATCCATTTCACATATATAAGTCATATATACAACCATGTCATACTGCCACAACCACATGTCGATATACATATCATCTACAAAAAAACACTCCCTTCCTAGACTTGAGAGTACAAGGATGACACTAGGACTCTACTATAAAAACTACAAGCTATCCAACCTTCAAGTCCACCAATCTCCAAACTGCTCCTCCTCAACATCACGATCCTAGCCTCGTCACTGACGAAAACCTAAAACGATGTGGTAACCCATGAGGTGAGACCCATGTCCCAGTGAGAGATATAACTCTCAACCAACAGTTATTGATTACAATAGGTTATATCATTATTAAATAAAATGAGAAGATTCAACTAAATAAGTTTTAAACAACTTATACAGATTAAGCAAGTTGAGTAACTAAAGCATGTAATGCATAACTGACGCAGTATATAAGGAAATATGTAAAGATACCACTTTCTATACAGTTGATATTCTCTTACTGCATTATATAACAACTAATAGTATAAGAAATAAGGTAAGAGTTAACATCCAATGTGAAGCGTGTCTAACCTTAAATAGATATACTACATGACTGTGTCACATCTTTTATTAATGCCCTCGGGAATTGAGGTATACCACAATTCCAACTGACCACAACTAAGTCAAAATCTGTGCCATACAAGATCTATTTAGGAGAGCCATAATCCTAAGATCTCACATGCCCTCGGTGAATACGAGTCTGCAACAGTGACATATAAAGTTAAGCTACAAAATAGCATAGCCCACCTTTGGTATATAGGTTACGACAGTAGTGAGCAACCTAGTCTGGCCTTATAAAGGCCACAATACTCGTGAAACCAGGGTATACCAACCCAAGCATATGAGGTACAACCACAGTTGTCCTCAATCTCATCATATACAAAAATCTCTTAGATAGTTTTGTAGTCATTCTCCTATCAAGGTATGACTGCAACCATCCTCAAAACCTTGAGATCAAGTTGACAAGGACACATAATCACTTGCACCTTACATGCTCAATAGTATGCACTTCGAGTTTCCTTTAGGAATTACTCGTTTCACCATCTAGCAAGTCCTAACACTGGAATGGATCTGTGGGACAAGGCAACAACATGATTAGGGTTTCACTTGATTAGTTACATTCATTTAGGTGATTTTAAGGCTCCATCAATCAAGTTACGTCTAAACACTAAAAGAGTTCTACAAAAACATGGGTAGATAACAGCCTCAGAAGATATAAAATGTATGAATTATAAGGTTAACACATCATCTTATGGTACTATTTCACTACCATCATTGAGTCCACACTTGTCAGCACATCATCACTGGATACCAATCCTTGTTACATCATACAGAGGGTAACACCTCAATTAGGCACAAAAGCCATGTCCAAGTTCATAAGACCATCACCTCATTCCTTGCAAGAACATCATTGTCTCTCCATCCCCATCAAGGCTCATCATCATACATAGGTGGTATAACAATCATACATTAGCTATGAGGTGCATCTAACAACAATAGTAGGGTTACAACATTAGGAAAGAGAGAAATTATACTTCACCATCACGCTAATTACTCAAGAGAGCTAAGCAATACCATCATGCACTTGAATTAGAGTTTATATTCTGTAGGGAAAATTGAATTAGGGTTTCAAAATCAACAATAAATATAAACCCTAATGATTACCATCTCCAACAATATTGAAGGCAAAAAGGGTCAAACATTATAAAAGTCTAGTCAACAAAATAAGGAAATCATAAATTCCAAAAATCCTCATCGACCAAAGAGAGATTTGGGAACTCATCATCTTCATCGACCGAAGAGATGAATCCCCTAGGACACCACATATGTTAGGCACATCATCAATCAAAGAAAAGGTAGAATATTGGCGACGGAAGACATTAGGGTTCAACCCATCATCGATCGCTAAAAATTGGCATCTCAGTGACCACATAGATCCAAAATTGGTGATCGAAGAGAACCATGAAGATCCCACCAACCAAATAGAGTTCCAACCTTAGCAACCACTCAAGGAAATGAAAACTCAGCCATGGGTCGACATAAAAAACTCATTAACTATATATATTGCATTTTGGGACCATCAAGTGAGAAAACTCATCTCCTACAAGATCAAACATGTTGATCATCACCATGAAACCTTACTATAAGTTGAGAGAGAGACAAACAATGTTTCCACCAACATGCATGCATCAAAACCTCCATCACCAAAGAAAACTTAAGCACAAGAGTTAGGGTTCATCCAAGGGGTAAACTTACTCAAGGATCATCATGAAAACATAAGCCCTAGATACAAAATATCAACTCTCTACTTATAACCACATTTTAGAGAAAGATTAGGTGCATGCCAGAAGAAATAAGCAATAATAAAGGTGAAAGTTATATACCTCACCTTAGAGTTGATGTATAAGACACCAATAGCAAGAAAGATCCAATAAAAGGGAGAGAAAACCCTAGCTTGAGCATTTCATCTCGGTCAAGATAGCTCCACCTCAAAGAAAGAAGCAAAACCCTAGTTTAAAGAAGGAAAGAAAAAGGGCAAACCTATGTACAAAGGAGAAGAGAAGTTCTTCAAGCCCAACTCAAGCACTACCATGAAGAACCATGGGTTCGACCAAGAAGAGACAGAAGAAGATGGTAGGGTGAGGAAAACAAAGATGAAAAGGAAGATCACTTACCAAGACAAAAGAGAGGAGCAAAGGATCACCAAATGATCACCAAGAAGGGTTTCTCCAAACCTTAGCTCAAATGCATGATGAATCGACCACCTTCTCCAAGGTCGAGCCCTACCTTCAGCACCAAACACAAGGGGAAGAGATCCAATAAAGAAGAGAGAAGAAAGAAGGTTAAAAGGGTTTAGTTTCATGCAAGTAGAGAGGGTTATATAACCAAGGGTTGGAGAGAGAGAGAAGGTTAGGTGTCATGCTAACACATGCCATGTGTCCATCAACACTCATCCATGCAAAAACAACACTCACACATGCAACTATGATGATAATAATAAGAAAAACCAGTGACCTAACTTGTCCAAGAAAATCCATCAACCGAAGAGATTCTCAATGACCGGAAAAGATCCAAAACTCAATCGGCCGTTTAAAGCTAACCCTAGGGTTCTTGGTGAACAAAGAGGTGTTAAGAGTCTCGTCGACCACCAAGACCACAAGGTACAAATCAAACCTCATTGATTGAACAAAACATGGATCCAAAGATCCTTGACGACCACCAAAACATAAGCTCATCGGTCAAACATATTATAAAGTCAACCATCCACTTAGCACATCCATGCAAACCCTAATTCTCAACACATGATGTTACCACATCAAAACAAAGGTGTAACAAGGCAACCCAAGGCACTTCTCTCTCCAACATGATGTCAAAACATGTGAGGTACAACAAGCATGTGGCAATTGCAAAAAAACCCTAAATATGAGTAAATTCCTATTTGGTCCAATACAAGAACATATATGTACAACTAGCTCAAACAACATCCAAACTGGATCAAACTTAAAACATAAGCTTGTCACATGTTATTAGAGCACGTCACATAGTTCGATTAATGTTTTAAGAATCTAATTATGCTAAGCAAGCAAGATCAACCAAAAAGCTAGGTTAGGGGTCCTACATCCACACATCCACTAAATAAATCCAATTTTAAAGGCATCACACATTTTATGTATTATATAATCATATATGATATTAGGTAATTATGTGGATAAAATTTTGCACCATATTCATATAATGAATCAATGCGGTTCAGAATCCAAACCAATATGGAAAGCATATGACGTTGACTCTTATACCACTACAGGTTTTTAGGTAGGAGGGCACATCTGAATTTCAAAAATTTCTTCCCAAAATTCATATGCCAACAGATCCATCATAGCTATAAAATTTTGGTATATAAAATAACAAAAGAGGTATAAAGTTGACACCTTTGTACATGCTTGTTGTCCTACAACAAGAGGGATTTTTTTTTGGTGAAGATCTCGATCTACTGGACTCAAATTCAACTTGGAAACTGAGAGATGTAGATGGAAGAGAAAAAAATCTAGATTGTCCTCCAAACATCAACCTTTTTTCATCTTGTGTAATATGTACTCCAAGCCTCCCATGTGATGCCTTGGACTCTACTTCACCCACACGGATGAGGGAGGATGTGGACCACCACCTTGGTCACCCTGTTGAAGAGGAACCAAAGTTTTGAACATGCTAGTCGTCCCAAAAATTTCGTTCTTCTCCTATCCATAATAATAATCGAATATGAACACAACAAGAATGAGTACTCTTATTATACATTTGATGTCATATTAATGTCCTCAACCCAAACCATATATCATCTAGTCATATCATTTATAATATCAAGTTTATTCATAATATCAATATCGAAAAAACCATAATAAGTCTCAATGCCTTTTATTAATAATCAACTCAAGTATAAAATATCCCTATTACAATCATAAAATAATGGCTCTCAGGACAGACAACCAACCATATTATCTTGTTTGTATACAAAAGTATGAGGGCATGGTTATATATGACTATTGGAAAATGGTGTACCCTCCATACTTTGTTAATATCATACCACTCTTGATACGAGACAAATTGATCTAGTCTCTCTCATAAGATTTCCTTTTTCTTTCCTCTCTTTCATGTAAATTGGTTTCATATGTATCCCTAATTCTCACACTTTCATATCATCTAAGACCCTTTTGAATCTGCACATTTTTCATTCTTTCCTATGCTCCCCTTCTTGATTTTTAGAATTGTTGTATATTTCATTAAAACCACTGTTGACCACCTTGGGGAGGTCACACACCTATTTGATAAGTTGTCAAGTACACCATCCATATTAAAATTTTCCCAACCATAGATCCAAGTGAAACTAACACTCTCTTATTTATTAGTTTGACAAGTATAAGCATACTGTGAATTTTTGTAAAGGACTTTACTATAACACCAACATCTTTCCATAAGAGGTCCAATGTACCTAAATGACCCACACTATAAATACCAATGCGATTTTTGAAACCATAACTCCTTCTTATGCTCCCCAATACCCATTGTTTTTCATTGTCTCCATGAAAAGCACCAGGTTGGCCAGTTACTTCCAACAACTACCGCTTTAGGAATGGATAGTTCCAGGGTTGCCTAGCCACCAGAAATTCCACACCAAATTCCCATTGTAGTTGACGGGCTTGGTTTCCAATACCCACTACTTCCCCACTTCTTGATGTTGTAGTTATTCATTTTATTTATTAACTTATTCCCATTGAAACTTCGTCAATATCCATATCTTAGTTCTCATAATTATGTTGGTGACTGCTTTTCCCATATGATTCCTAAATATATGTATGCAAATAATTCTCTCCCTCTTATTGTCTACCTTGTGACTCTCTCCTCATTTCTGATTTCCTTCTGTTTCTACTATGAGATAGGAAAGCTAAACATGTTGAGTACATGGGGTGAGAATACTGATCGTGACAAAAATTATTTAATTATTGAGACCTATAGGATATGATTGATCATTTTTAATTGTGGGTAAAAGGTGGTGGTTGGATATGTGGATTTTTTGGGTTTTTCCTCTTTGTAGACACGATGTTGTTGTAGTATTGGGTGGACTTGATTTTAGTAGGCAGAGTTATACACAAGATGATGTGGGTATATGTGCTGTAAGATGATGAATGAGCATAGTCGGTAGGTTTTTGCTTCTTTATTTGATTTTCTGCAACATTTATTGGTACTTATAATGCTTCCATCATAGGGCCTACTATTTCTGATATATCATCCTTCCTTTTACTATGTTGTGTAGTTGGTACCCTACTTTCTTTGTGGTCTAGTCCTCTGTGAGGGGTTGGACGATGGATTCCCTGTATGGTTGTCTATTTGGTGTTTGAGTATTTTGTTTATAATTTAACCATTGTTATCACATCCTCAAGCCTAATACATGGTAGCATTACAACTTTCTATAGTTTGATTTCTTCCAAACTAAGGAGGTTTTTTTCAAGAAGGTTATGTTCCATTTTGCACTCTCTACCAAAGAGCTCCTCCTTGATCACTATGACCCATATATATACAAATGGAACCTTCACCCATGGTCCCCTTATCCTTGGAATTGTATTATCATCCTCTTCCTCCTTGCAACTATGCTACACATGCCCCATAGGTCTTCATATGTAATAGTATGTAGGCAATCTCTCATATCTAGTCTCGATTTACAATCTTCCCTTATTTGTCCCTGATTTTTCTTAGCCTAACAAATTGGTTTCGATAATGTCTATTTTGTACATAATCTACTTGATTAGTCCCAACCAAGATCTAGTTGTTCCATTATTATGACATCTCCCATCTTTCCAGTGACAATCTTGTTAGCTTCATCTGTACTGTATCCCAATGATAGACTGTACAATATTATCCAAAAAGGGATTTTATTGAGACTGACTTTGGTGGGTGTGTATTATACCATAATATCCTATAAAAGTAATTAGTCATTATCAAAGTTCCATGAGCCTTCATTCAAGACTCATTCACTATCCCTCTAGTGTAATAACTAAACCACAAATAGATTTTTTCAATATGATTAAAACTATCTTATTTTTTGAACGAACATATGCTGGAAACGGTTGTCTTGATTGTCATGAAGCTATATGGTTTCTTTGTTTCTAGTCTCCCAAACATGTCCAGATCTAGATGATGTTTTCATGTGTTACATCTTTCTTCTTGAAATCTATAATCTCCTCTTCATCATCGTCTTCAACTAATAGGTGCATGCATATTTGTGTAAATTCTTCCGCTATCCTAGGGGATGGAGATTACATGCAAAATAGATATAATGGTATCCTTAATGACAAGGAGAAGGTCAGATTATAGTTTTTCAATTCTTATCACACCCCACTCCTACATATCTCGATGAAAGAATACTACAACTTCTAGTGGAAAAGATTTGCTCCCACTCTTCTTCTTACACTCCCAGGAAATCACTAACTCCTCCTTTCCCTTATGCTAGATAGTTTCACTCAATGATGATCTATAATATATGTGTATTCCCCACTCAAACATGTTACCTAATCTTGTATACATCTATGTGAATTTTGGTTCATTTTTATAAAATTAGTAGGAAGCACGACGTGTTGGAGATGCAAAACAACATGCAAAAATTCCTCATGCATTTCTTTTAGCCAAGATCTTGTAGGTAGCATAACGTGTTTCAATGTGCGTGATGTGCTCATGATATCTCAATCTTGGGTTGATGAACTTCTAGAATGGTGTTTTGTCCGAAGGACATACCGTTCTTTTGTCTATAACTGCTGGTTGCATCATGTAAATATTGTTTCTTAGTGTTGAACAAGCCATGTTGTTTTCTTACAAGGCTAAATCGTCTATATAATATCCACAATTTTGGTATCACATGCCCATATGAGTATGGAAGCCTCACAAAAATATAAAATGGCTATGACAAGTCATCCCTAGAATGAAATTCATAGAACGAGTGATCAATGATGAAAACCATATATCAAAGTTTGCAAACACAACCATCAAGTCTGCCACCTTGACATAGTCCCCATGACCTAAAACTTGGGTCCTAACTACACCAAATTGCCAAAATAGCTCCTCTTCCATGATTATCTAAAGAAGGTAAGGTGGGAAACAAGTTGATGGTGGAATACAGTCAAGACTTATGATGGGTACTTTGCAACACCAAACCAAAACTATTTACAATTAAAACATAGAACAACACGGTCGGGACTCAAGGATTGACAGTGAAAATAAAAGTGATCTAGAAAGAGGGAAACATGATGTACTAGTACATTGGTCAAATGGACACCATGAAAAGTTTTTTGAGTGATTCCAAAATGACTCTATGACGTCTTTACAAGACACGATGGCTACTATTTTTGTCGTCCATTGTTGGTTATTGCAAGTGATAGGTTGGATTTAGGGGATATATAATGGAGAATATTTGGGGCTACAAGAGTGGTGTGACATTAGGTTCCTAGAGGTTGTATAGAGTTTGGTACTCATGTCTTATAGGTGTAGCGGTTAGGGTATCCTAAGAATCAATTTATAGAAGGAACTATTATTGGCCAATTGAAAAACAAAATAGGCAAGGAAAAAAGGAGGAATGTCATTGGAAACTATTAGGTTGGTGATTCAAACATAGAAAAAACACTAGAAGCCACATTCCAATGAATAAAATTTGAAAATATAGTAAATTTATTGAATAATATAAAATTGGTAGTATTTTAGACTTGTATTTTTTAATTTCTTTCAATTTAACAAGTTAAGAGAAGACAGGGACATTCGGGTCGATGGACAGTGGAATCTAATCTGGAACCTGCATGCTCCAGAGAACATCAAGCATTTCTTTTGGTTGCTGTTGCACGGGGCCCTCATGATGAACCAGAGACGCCTTCAGCGAAGCATTGCTAACAATGACACCTGCCCTAGGTGCCATCAAGAGATAGAAACTACCATGCACGTGTTGAGGGATTACCACCATGCTAAGGAGGTCTGGGATAAACTCTTGAATACAACGATAGCACCTTACTTCTTCAACGAGTGTGACATCAAAACATGGTGTTATAAATACCTCAAGCAAGATGGCGATTTCAAGAAGATCTTTCTAATCGCCTGCCGCTCCATTTGGTTGAATAGGAACCAGCATGTTTTCGAGGGCACTCACAAAAACCCATTCCAATAGGCCAATGCAGTGAGGAATGAAGCAGCAATGCAAAGAATTGCTTTTGAAAGCACTAGACAAGCGAGTGGTGCTGTCTGTCGAGAACGATGGTCAAAGCCAACCGTCAGGACCATCAAGATCAACACTGATGCCACATTTAAGAAGAAACATGCTTCTTGTGCTGTTGTTGCACGCGACTCAGAGGGGAAATGGATTGGAGGCACGGGGGAACTTGTGTAGACCAACGACGTGACTCTTGCAGAGATGTGTGGCATTCACCTGGCAATGAATGTAGAAAACCAAAATAATCTTACAGAGGTTGCCATCGAGTCCGATTCTCTCTCCGCTGTTAAGATGACTGCTAAACCCGTGACGATGAATCCAATATATGACAATGTCCTTAACAAAATTCATAGGCTTAAGAAACAAAATTGGAAGATATGCCATTCAGGGAGAGATACAAATGAGGTAGCAGACAGACTGGTCAAGCACCACCTAAAGCACCCGAGCAGGTTTCGAAGTTATCAGACACCTCCCCAGGAAGTTAGTAATTTAGTTTACAAAGAAATTTGTAATGGTAGTAGTACTACCATATTTCCTTTTTGCAATTTGATTAGTGAATGTATGTTGAATTTTGACTTAGCCCGCATGAGGAGGGCGGGATGAATAAGATAGGGTTGATGGTGGAAACATCGTCTAATTATTATATAATTTAATATTGTAGATAACTAGGATGTATATATATCCCAAAATTGATATGTGTTTATAATTTTGATTTTTTTATAACACTTAATACATTCATGGTTTAATTCCATTATAACCATATCTATTATCCTAATTAGTATCTTTTGTTAAAATTTTGGGTTTCATTTCATATTGTGTTATCATATCATGGTCAACTATTCCAAACACCTGTACCAATAATCATCAATATATTATTTGAGTTTTCCCTTTTATGGATATTTAAGAATTTAATTAACATCTTGAATACCAACCTATTATTACTATAATTATAATTATTGTAAGTTTGTTGGAGTGATATTTTATTATCATTACTTCAAATGATTATCTTAGTATTGAAAAGTTTAAGACAATTTATTTAATATTAAAAACTCATATGTTAGTGAATTTGTAATTTAATCCTCACTTAAAACCCAAGTGATTAAATTACACTTGAACCTCCTGATTATGAATGTGTAACTACATCACTACTTTTATAAGCTCCTAATACACATATTAGCATTTAACTGAGGGAAAAGGAAGATTGATACTGATTCTAGTGATAAAAGGCTTAAGAAACATATAACTAAGAAATGTACCCATGCTTGGGTATGTTACAATACTCTTGGGAGATATCTACTATGTGATTTTAACCCGTATCCAAGTTTTGGGCAAGTTGGATACTCAAGAATGTTGTATTCCAGTTGTGATTTTGAGGTACTTTAAAATACATCAACATAACCACCATTCATATCACTTGTGAAGTGAGATGCAACCAATGAGATGTGATTGAAGACTTAACCCCATGCGGATCATGCATGATATGGGAATTCATGATCCTTTTTGCTTGTTCTTTGGTCAAAGAACACATATATTCACATGTGGCACATGCTTTCCGCATTCAATCTGATATGATTCGTATTTTGAGTCTTTTTTTAAATAGTTGGATTCTCTCCATTTGTTTATTAGTGTTTATCTTATTGGTACACATAGGAAACTATCCTCAAATATTGCAAGTATGAACCACTCATTCAAATTTACTACAACAAATTGTTCTCGCCCTATAGTCATACGACTGGATGAATTCCTTATCTAATCAAATACTCTCATGTTAGCTGTGTGCACAAGTCTTAAATTTTATAAACTCGAACACTACTCCACAAGTATACGAGTGCACGTAGTATTATTGAGGTTGTCAAGGAGCAAAATGGATTGTTAGGCACAAGGGTATTGAACTACAACAATCTAGATCTTTCTAACAAGAAATGTTTTGTTATGTTTATTAAGCAATTTAGAACAAAACAAAGTAAGACACAACTCATGTGTATTAAGGATTATATTGAATTGGGGATTCTTGAGAATAGGGTTTAACATCTACATCATGACATGAAGAACAACAAAGATCTACAATACTAGAAATAACATAAGGGTGGTTTGTATCCTATACACACCTCTTGGTAGTATAGAACTGTTCTAACTTTGCATACCTCTCTCATGGATATACCCAAATTCAGACTACAAACCTTTTCCCCTCAACACATCCCAGCCAGTCTCATGGTCTAGGTAGGGCATCTAAGGTACGTCTCCATACTCTATGTACATCTTCCCAGAATATAAAAAGAGCATAAATCATACTCACAAAGTGGCCACAAAAACATGTAAGAAGAAATAAACATGGATGAACCTTAGAATTGTCAAAAAACTAGCATTATGTATGAAATTCATGTTTGATAGAATTATGACATGGAGTTACCCCCCCTTGTCCAATAAAAGGAGATCTACTCATCCATGTATGTAGAAAGTAGATACAAGTAGTACAAAATAAGTATAGACATCATAATAGAATGAAATAAAATTGAATGTCTGTGCAAAGAAGTAGGAAAGAGTTAGAACTCCGATCAATGAGTCAAAACTCCATCCTTATTGCTAGAAACTCTTTATAAAGCTTCACTTTGGAGTGGAGAGAAGAGAACGGTGAAGATCCATACTGCAATTGTTGGAGAAGAAAGAAGAAGTTTCCCTCTAGAGAAACCAACTTTTATCCCTTGGAATACCTCCAAATCCTTCTCACTTTCCCTTGTTTGAGTCTTGCTCCAAATGATTTGAAATATTCTGTCATAACTGTCATTAGACAGATTGGGGACTTATATATAAGTGTGGTGCAGTTACATGCTTGTTTAAGTGAACTATGCAGGTGACATGACGTGTTGGATGGCTAGCACTACGTGTTAGTTGTGATAATTGTAGTCAGACTGCCTTGATCGATGATGACACATCGTGTTGGTTGGCCAACACGACGTATTGCTACATGTCAGGGAGTTCTAAATTTTTTGAAATGAGGAAATACCATGTGTTGATATCTCAACACACCTTTTCTCTTAATGTCATGAAATTATGGATCCAAGTTCTGCACTGAAACACGACGTGTTTGTTTTGAACATTGTGCGTTGATATCTGGACACAATGTGTCACTACAATTTCAGCAACAATGATTTTATGAATGTTTAGATGGTTGGGGAATATGTGGATTGATGATATGTTAGTGTTTCTCTCCCCATTTTTATGTCCAAGTATTGTACCTACAATCCAAACTATAGAGCTAGTAAAGATAACAATAAAGTGGGAAATCTAACATGATAAGAGGCAACTTGAGGCAAAAAATGGATTGAAAATGCATGCTAGAGTAGGCAAAAGGACTATATAGGTCTTGCACATCAAATCTTCCCCAATCTTAAATCATTGCTTGTCCTCAAGAAAATAGAACACAAATAAGAAATTGAAAAAAGTGTCAAGCACATGTATCAATAAATGAAATGAAAAAAATGTATCAAGCCAATTCAAACATAATCAACGGGTTTATGCTATTAACCATGAGCTCAACTCAAACACACAAGATAGAAATTTAGTCAGAAAAAGTGGCAAAAGTCAAAATGGAAGAGTCAACAAAACAACATTAAGTAGAATTTAGATGACCAAGTCAAATAATCAGTGAATATGCAACCTAACTCTCTCAATTATAAAAAATATAAAAGATGAAATATGAGTTAACATAAACAATATCATCGTGCTCTCTTTGATGTTAGAATAAGAATAAGATAATGAAGTATGGGTTCCAACACTCGACTGCTAAAATAGACTCATGCACGCTTGGAATGTTGGTTGGGATAATTTATGCTTATTAGGATGTAACACCTAACCATCATAGACAGATCAGACTTACACTAGGCTAGCATGATACATGGGCAGTTTAGCCATATTATGTGGGTAATATATGTAAAATATTTGAAGATATAGCCAAATTGATAAAAAATGAGTCGACTTCTGCTTGAGAACCACTTGATTTTAAACTAGGGCTTTTATTTACCAAGAATAAAAGAGTTAATTAGATTGCATAATCAAATGGATTTCACACTTATTTAATTTTTTAATTGAGAGGGTGGTTAAAAACTCACCAAGAATTCGACCAGGTTACCTAGAATGCTAAATAATGTTGTAATCTTGATTAATCCAAAAAGATTTAGCCATTACATGCATTAAACAATCAAGAGTGGGAAGTATGAACATGTACACTAACATCAGGAAACCAAAATGAAGTGAACGTGGTTGGCAACATATTTCATTTAATTGATGCAAGACTTGTACAATTTTTCTTTAATTGATATATCTATTTTTTTGGGACAAACTATTTAGTATAAAGAGAAACCAATCCAATGAAGAGAACAAGCCTTAGAAAATACTAGATTTACTACTATCTACAACAAATATGAAGAAAAAGAAAATGTAAAGAAGACTAAAACTAAACTACTAGCTGGTTTCTCCCCTCGTAAACTTAAATTTTTTGATATCTGCACTACATATAAAAAACTCAAGAGGATCGCAACCAGATACCTTTCATGGTGGAGACATCAAAGTGGATGACATGTGTCTGATTTTAGGTTGGAAATTGTTGTGCTAAGGGACTACAACTCTTTGTTAATATATTTTTGATTTGGGACAAAGATGTACGCTTATGATTTGTACTAGGAATCATATACTGGATAATAATGTTATTTGTCTCTTCATTCTCTTCTTCAAAATAACCAGAATCAGATTCGGATAGAAGTTTCTCATCTCAAAGCATTGTGTCAAATTTTTGCTGAAAGGGAAAATTTGGCTTGTTTGAAAAATCATCATGTGGATCAAGTGTTGATTTCTTCCTTTGAGCTATGCGTGCAATTCTTAAAGCCACCATGTGTGGTCTATTCATGAAAGCACCATGTGCAATAACAACAATAGACATCGTTATATTGTAGATTAAGCCATTATAGAAAGTTTGCAATAAAACTCGATTGCTTAAACCATGGTGTGGACAAAGACATTGAAGGTCTTTGAACCTTTGTAATGTGTCGTACAAGATCTCTCCATACCTTTGAGAAAGATTGATGAGCTGATTCCTCAATTGTTCATTCTTTCTTGGTGGAAAATATTTGGCTAAGAAAACTTTGAGTAGTTCCTCCCAACTGTTGATGGAGTTTCTTGGCAAAGAATAGTGCCATGCCTTAACTCTGTCTCTAAAAAAAAGGAAAAAATAAGAAGGTGAATCCCATAAGTAGAAAAACTAATCTATCTTGAAAGTGCCAAGATACTGTAGAAATTCAAGAATGTAAAGATTGGGATTCTCTAGGGGTGTCCCTCCAAACTGGTTCTATTACATGATCTGTATAATTCTTGGGATGATACAAAAATCATTTGCTTCATTTTTGTGATATTGATATCCACATTGATGTCAATAGCACCTGGAAATAAAGTCTTTTAGGAGACGATCTTCTTCCATGATTGGCTCTTCTTGTTAACTAAGATGTTTGGGTGAAGATGGTGGTGATAAAGATTGCGATTCCACCAAATCTAATTGAGGTTCACTCGTCCTTTCTTTTTGAATGCTTCTAACAATGTGCTTAGTTTTGGGACCTAGAAATGTTGAAGGTTTAAAAACCCCTTTTGGATTGCCACATACAATTATGCAAGTAAAGAAGGCAAGTGAAGTGAAAAAGAAAATGGAAGATACAAAAATATGACAATTATGATAATCATGATGAAAATGATGGTGTGTAGGACATGATTGTGGTATGATGTAGTCTCACTTACTATTCAACACTTCTTATTCTAACAGAAACATTGATGCTCTCTGACAATGGTGTCAACAACTTATTAGCTATGCGTGCAATTCTTAAATTTATACACTCGAACACTACCCCCAAAGTATACAAGTTCATGAAGTACTATCTAGGTTGTCAAAAGAAAGGTATTGTTAGGAGAAACGGTACTGAACTTCAACAATCTAGATCATTTTAACAAGAGAGGTTTATTATGTTAACTAAGAAATTTAGAATAAAACAAACTAAGACATAAATCACTTGTATAAGGATCAAATCCGATTGGAGATATTGAGAATAGGGTTTCACATCCACATCATGACATGAAGAAAAAAAGATAAACAATAGTATAAATAACACAAGGGATGCTTTTATCCTACTCACACCTCTCAATAGTGTAGAGCAGTCCTAACTTTGCATACCACTCTTATTGATATACTCATATTTAGACTACAAACCTTTGTTCCCCAAACACATCCCATCCACTCTCATGGTCAAGGTAGTATATCTAAGGTACATCTCCTTACTTATTGCATATTTTCTCAAATTAGACAAAGAGAATAAATCATATGCACATAGTGGCCAATAAAGCATCTAAGAAGAAATGAACACCAATGAACCTTAGAATATTGAAACAACTAGCATTATATATGAATTTTGTGTTCAAAAGAGTTATGACATGGGAGTTACTCCTACATAACCAAGAAAAGGAGATATACTCATCCATGGCTATAGAAAGTAGATACAAGTAGTAGAGAACATGGTTAGACATCATAATAGAAGGAAATGTACATGGATGTTCAAGGAAGAAGTAGGAGAAAATTGGAACTCCAGTCAAGGAGTCAAAACTCTATCCTTGATGCTAGAAACTATTTAGAAACCTTCACTCCAGAGTAGAAAGAGAGAACGACGAAGATCCCTACTATAGTTGTTGGAGAAGAAGGAAGAATAAGCTTCCCTCCCAAGAAACCAACTTTTCTCCCTTGGAATACCTCCAACTCCTACTCGCTTTCCCTTACTTGAGTCTTAATCCAAACAGTTAGAAGTATTTCATCATACTTCCCAAGGATGGCTTGGGGTCATATATATAAGCGTGTGATAGTTACATTCATGTTTTAGTGAAATCTAGGTGACACAACGTGTTGGATGGCCAACACAGTGTGTTAGTTGTGAAAACTGAAGTGAAACTGCCTTGATCGATGATAACATGACATGTTTAGTTGGGCAACATGGCATGTTACTACAAGTCAGGGAATTCAGGAAAATTTTGGAATAAGTTTATATTGAATCTCAATACATCATGTTGGTTGATGTGAGGGAATTCTAGATCCAAGTTCTACACTAAAACACGACGTGTTGAGATCTCAACACGTCGTGTTTGTACTAAACACGACATGTTGATATATGGACACAGTGTGCTGCTGACAATTTCAAAAACATTAATGTTCTAAATGTTTAAATTATAACATAATATGTTGATGGATGATATAATAACGTATCTCTCCTGATTTCAATGCTAAAATGTTTTACTATAATCCAAACCATAGAGCAAGTAACGATAACAATAAAGTGGGAAATCTAGCATGATTAGAGGAAACTTGAGGCAGAAAATGGATTGAAAATGCATGCAAGAGTAGGAAAAAGACTATATAAACTGTTCTCATATTTTGATCACCTTCCAAAACTTTTATCCATATACATAAGCCACTTTACAATGTCTCTTCAGTTCTACCAGTTGATTGCATCCCCCATTATTTCTAGGAATCATGTGAAAATAAACATTGGAAAATGACTAATATAGAAGTTTGTTTGACCAATCTCCACTCTCTATTTTATAGGACTTACATGACTCGTCTTAACCTATGGTAATATATGGAATATTTGGAATTCATTGAACTCGTTTATGTTTGTGTGATTGTAGTGAAATATCTTTCTTATTGCCTCTTCTTCTTAGTTGTGACTATAATATTGCTTCCTATTATTATTTGTTGACTCTTTCCACCTACAACTTTTCTTACTTAGCACCTATATGATGATTGTGTCATTAGTGGCTCATTTGGTTCAATGGTGGATGCATAGTCGGGCCAAGTGAGTCCATGGCCTCACCAATTTGCCGACTGTGTTTGCCTTTTTTATTTTTACAACCTCGTGTGTCCTCACAGAGAAAGTAATATCTACATGGTTTTCTAAGTCTGTTATACTGTGTGCATGACATGAATCATAGAATAAAAGAAATCAAGGAGTGGGGAAATGTTGGTATGTATGCCCTAAGATCCTATCATGTGATGATTGTATTGGGACAATATGTAATTAATTTGATTAATTATAAATAAGTGAAATTTCCATTCATTATGTTTGTTCAAATATGAGATGATGATATAATGTAATATATGTCTAAATAATAATATTACGTGATGACATATAGTTTGGTTTGACAACATGAATATTAGATCATATATATAATTAGAGTACATATATTCGTGTCATGTCCCTAGTCAGATATTATTGTGGAAATTGTATAGACAACAATAATACTTAAGATGAGAATGTATGTTGACTGATGACTAAATCTCATTAGTAATGATATTAGATATCAAGTCATACACATAGGTACTTGTTAGAGAACACATGTACTTGACAAACCCACCTAGAGAATGATACATGGAAATGATTGAATGGTAGTCAGAATCATCTCTCAATGTGATAGTGGTGATTGTAAATCTTAGACCAGAAGTCACTATAATGATCACATGGCGTTCAATGAACTTTAACACCATTCAACATGACCTTGAATAAGGGTTTCTATACAAATATGCTTGATTACATTGTAACATGTGCAGATTGTTGTGAGTGATGTAGATGGAATTTGCCCCTCCTATTAGAGTGATATTTTGGCCACTTGATTAGTGAGACTGAGAAACACATGGCTATGCTCATGTGAATCAATATGTGACATTATGCTAACATGTATCTCAGTAGTCTACTCTAGTTCAAGAAACATAGATTGAATATTAAGAGGATGACAATTCCATTTCTTGTTATTAATCTGGATATCTATGACAAAGGAACATACGATCACTTCAACACTAGTCACAAGTTTAGTTAGAAGTTGTCCTTCAACTTATCCAATTATTTGGGTGGGAATGATGTGATTCCTAGACACCTCTCATTGCGTGTAAATTCATAATATGATCATGCACATCACTTCCAACATAATATGGAGCCTATGGGTCACACACATAGGATGGACTGGGAAAAGAAGAATAATCACGAACATGATTTAATTTGGTTACTAAAGTGTTTAGGTAATTACACTAAATAATATTGAAACTCCCAGTAGACCGAATGGAGAGTCTAGTCGACCAACTGGAATGACCAGTCGTCTGACTGGACACAAAATCCTTGGGAGCTATCTAACATGTAAATTGAACAACTGAAGAGTTCACTTGACTGATCAGAAAGTATCACCCAACAAATGATTGGAATAGTCAGTCAATCATATAGATAATCCAGTCGATTGACTGATTCAAATTGACCATTTGGAATGGGTCAAACTATTAATGATACCCATGATAACACCCAATTCACCGTTGCATTAAAAGTCAATAATTATTGTGCCAAGGACCACAATCAAATTGACCAACTATATAGTTCAGTCAAGCGACTGGTAGTGCACAACCAACAAGCCAACATGCCAATTGACAACCTGGATAGTCCAGTCGACTGACTGACTGTATGGATCCACCGTCCAACGAAGAAACTTTACCCTTCGTCTTCTAGATTTTTTGAAACCCTAATCCTATCAATCTAATATAAAGGGGGATGGCCAAGGCTATCAACACACTTCTCATATCATGTTTTGATAACATGAGAGCCATGTATCTTACCCGTGAAAGGGAGAGATAGCAAGGGAGAAGGAAGTTGACTCTAGAACATCAACAAATGAAGGGACTGTTCCTTCCCTCTGACTCACGAAGCATGAAGAGGAGTTCCTGATGGTGTGCATGGACTATGAAGAGGCCCAAGAGTTTCACTACTATGCTAGGAGGATGACACCACCACGTCCATGTGCTTCTCAATAATAAAGCACATTTGCATGCAAAGTTAGTTGGTGGACTTGCTTCAGGACAAGGTATATCTTGCACCCTCCTTCCTATACATCATTGTTGGTGCGATTTGCTAGTTAGGGAATATGGAACAATTTTTTTGTTTTCACTTACTTTTTCTCACTTCATATTTCTTTCCTAACAATGGTATTAGATCCTTGCCAATTTATGATGTATTAGGGTTTAAATGATATGATCATATGTTATTTTTTCATTTATTTAATTGCATATAATTCGAAAATTTAAATGGTTAATGTGCATGTACGATGAGATGTCATATACGCTATGGAGTGTCGTATATTATATATAAGATATATATATGTATATATGTGTATATGTGTATATATATTCAAATTGTACACGTCACCCTGAAATGTGTTTTGACGGTGAATGTATGCATAGTTTTGGTTAAAACCCCTTCTATGCTTGTGTATGTAATTGATTTGTTTCTTATCTTTTAAAATTCACTTTGCATATTGAACCCGCTGTATTATCTCCAAATGCAATATAATGCTTAACCCCTGTCTCCCCTCGAGCTATCGAGGTATTCACTTTAAAGCATGTAATAGTAGATATGATTAGCACTAGTTTAGAGACCCTAGAGGTGCTATTCTATTCGTGCTATTCAACCGAGTGCCCAACCGACCGGCTAGAGCATGAGACGAGCCGACCAACTGGAGGCCCAACTGACTGACTAAAGGGTTCAATCGATCAACTGAGAAGAGTCTAGTCGACTGACTGGGAAGACTAACTAACTGACTAAAGGGTTCATCTGAAGAAGGAGGAGTCCCAATGATCGACTGGAGGAGTATAGTTGACCAACAAAGTTGTTTTCAACACAAATATTTTCTTATGCAGGTTGATACATATGATGGTTAATCTTAGGTGGACAATAATTCTTTGTGGCTCCGAAGAATTGCATTAGTACGCAACCAATGCTTGTATGCGTGTGATTGCAAGTTTATTGTGTGAATATAGTATGTGTATGATACCTATTATAAGTATGTGGTGCGTGTATATGTATGTATTTTTATATAAATAAAATCCCTCAATCAAGATTTAAGACTTAGATACTTTCCAAAAGTAGCACACATGAAAATCTTGATCGATTATGCATGGGCATGGCAAAGCATAGGGCACTGAGTATCTCATGGAAGTGTGAGAATAGATAGGCTTGCCAAAGTAGGGTACATTTTCTATTGCATTGGCTATTGGGTTAAGCTTAACTAGGTGACTTTAATGAGATTAAGTGCCTAGTAGCACATAAATGGAATATGACAAAGAGTTGTGTGTACCATCTATCAAGAGTTGCATCAGATGCAGTTGGAAAAAGTTGCTTACCCAAATTATCAAGTTGTGGGTGATCAACCAAAGCTGACTCATGATTTGATAAAATTTAGATCTTGACCCACTAGAAGATTGCATGCTACAATCTTTATGAATTAATAGTGAGGGTATTAGATTTAAGAAAAATAGTGGGAGTGATATTTAATTAGAATCCTAATTATTATGGTCAATCTTTTTCAAATGATATCAAATAAAAATGGTTTGACTTATGAAAAATTTTCTTTATAGAAACAAATGGCAAACAACAACACTTTTTTATTGTGATCGGTCTTTGAGAAGGACAAAATAAATAGGAACACATTTCTTGACTAGTTCAGGACTTTGAGAATTCATCTCACTCATGAGCATAAGATCTATGTCCTGGAAACACCAGAACCAGAGGAAACCACTCCTAATGCAGCTAGGGATGAAAGGGAGGCTAACAATATGCATTCCAATTATGCCCTAGACATCAAATGCCTCATTCTATGCTCCATGAACTATGAGATTTAGAAGCAACATGAGAACATGGATTTTCTTGAGATTATGACACATTTTAAGAACATGTACCTACACCAAGCAAGGAAGTAGAGATATGATGTCACTAAGGCAGTCTTTAAGTGCATTATGGTAGAGCAAGATCTAGTAGGGCCCCATGTGCTCAAGTGGATAGGGTACGTGGAAAACCTAGAGGGAGTGGGATTTCCTTTAGGATAAGATTTTTCCATGGATGTGCTTATAAAATTGTTGCATGAATCTTATAGATAATTCACCATGAATTACAACAAGAACAATTTTTCTAAACCACTGTCTGAATTACTTATCATGTTGAGAATTGCCAAAGTGCAATTGAAGAAGGACAATCCAAAATCCATGTTGATGGTCAACAAGGGAAATGGGAAGTATAAAGGAAAAGGAAAAGCCAAGAAAGGTTCTTAGGCTAGTAAGAACCTAAGTATTTTGCACATAAGGCAAAGGGAAGGGTGAGTAAGGAAAGAAATTGTCACCACTATCACCTGAATGGACACTGGAAAAGAAATTGTCCTTTTTACTTAGAGGAACTCAGGATGAAGAAGTAGGGGTTAGAGATCTCCACTTCAAGTATTTACATTATTGAGACAAATGTGTCTTCTTCTCCATCATGGGCATTGTATACCAGATGTGGATCTAAGATATGCTCTAATATGCAGGATCTAAAAAGAAGTAAACCCTTAAAGAAGGGTGAGGTGGAACTACATGTTGCAAATGGAGCAAGAGTTGCTACTACTACAGTTGGAACCTATCATTTATCTCTACCTAGTGGGCTTTTAACAAAGTTAGAGAACCAATATTATGTATCTGCCATTGATAGGAACATCATTTCTATTTCTTGTTTGGAAAAGAGTGGATTTGAATTTCATATAAAGAATGGTTGATGTTATATTTCTAAAGATGAGATCTTTTATGACAGTGCTCCAATTTCTTATGGTCAATGATTATTAGATATTGAGAGAAGCATATAAACATAAATACAAAAAGGCTAAAACTAGATGAATCAAACATACCTTTGGCATTGTTGTCTAGGGCACATAAACGAGAAACAAATTTCTTAACTCCATACATATGGTAATTTAAACTCTTTTGACTTTGAATCAATAGAGACATGTCAATCTTGTTTATTGGGAAAGATGAAAAAAGTACCTTGCACTAGAAATAGTGAGAGAGAGAGTGATCAATTGGGACTCATAGATACTAACATATGTGGACCTTTTAGCACAAATGCTAGAGGTGGTTACCAGTACTTCATCACATTTACTGATGACCTCAGTAGATATGGCTAAGTGTATTTAAAAGAAACACAAGTTAAAATCCATTGAAAGGTTCAATGATTTTATGAATGAAGTATGAAACCAACTTGGTAAAAGTATTAAAGCACTTTGATCTGATTGAGGAGGAGAATATTTAAGCCTTGATTTTCTGGACCTTCTATAAGTCCGTGGTATTGTATCACAATGGACTCCACCTGGAACACCACAACATTATTGTGTATCAAAAAGAAGGAATCACACCTTGTGAGACATTGGTACAAACAATGACGAGTTTTTTTGTTCTTCTGAATTCATTCTGGGGATATGCTTTAGAAACCTCAACATGAACACTTAAGTGCGTGCCTTCTAAATTGGTTCAGAAGACACCATATGAGATATGAAGTGAGAAATGTCCCAATGTATCTTCTGTGAAGATTTGGGAATGTGAAGCTTATGTTAGGAAATAGTTTCTCAAAAAATTTGGACCCAAATAGAGTAAATGTTATTTTTTTGGATATCCTATGGAAGGGATACTACTTTATATTCCATTTGACAACAAAGTGGTTGTTTCTAGGACTACTATATTCCTCAAAAAGGAATTTATTTCTAAAGGAACCAATGGGAGGAAAGTAGAACTCAAAGAAGTTTGAGAACAACAAGAAAACACTGAACGTATGGAGGTACGAAAGGAACAAAAAGAATCACAAGCAGTTGTGGAATCTCAAGTTCCTCTTGTAGCACATGAACCTTGTACATATAGTACGACATGCCTTGAGCCAAAGAGATTTGGATATCTCGTGACTCAACAACATGATGAGTTGGTCATAAATGATGATGAGCCAACAACCTACTTAGGAGCTATTAAGGGACTTGATTCTGAGAGATGGCTTGAAGCATGAGATCTAAAATGGACTCCATGTGTATGGAGTGTGCCTGATAGAGGAACCACTAAAATGACTCGATGTGAATAACAAAAAACCATCAAATACCAAACTTGATAATAATTTTTTGCAAAGGATGATAAGCTAAAATTCAAGTATGTATTGTACCATTCGCCAAAAATATAGTAGCAAAAGATAAAAATATAACTATTACAATATTTATGTCTACCATTGTTCTTCACCATGTAGGGTGTATATAAAAGAAAACTAAACTATATCATAGGATCAACAGAGGGTTATCTAACCACCTCAAAAATATCTCCCAAGAAACATCAACTACACCTGGATAAGTCCTGGTCAACTTTGGTCCATACCTCCTTGCTCTCCACCTAGGGTTTGGAAGCATACCCCACAAGAGAAGACAAAGTGGATGTTGTTAGCATAAAAGCCGATATGTGCATATAATAATGATTTGATAATTTTAGGGAAAAATGACAACAAAAAATATAACAAGGCTTCCAAAGAAAGAGAGAGAAAGAAAACATCTAAATGGATATCAAAAGAGATCATCATATAGTAAGACACACATATTATATGAAGACATAATAAAGTTTATAGTTAACAATTCTTTCCTTTAAATCTCAAATAGAGAACAATAAAAAATTTCCATGTAGGTTATCATGATAATAAAATAATATTCTAGGTATATGATATCACCACCATAACCACACATTATGGGATCACCACCATAACCTTCGGGGGAGTAATGTCATCACAAAATTGTTACCCAATGCCAGGAATCACCATCTGCACCCTTTGTTGGTTATACACCATAGGGATACACCACCTAGTGTGTACATTATACAAGTTATTCAAACCAAACATGTATTATAACTAGAGAGGAAAGCATTAGTTTAGTTAGATCACAAAATAACACCACATCAAAAAGACATCATAAAGATGTATAAACATGATCAATAATTCAATAATGACCAACATGTGGCAAATTAGAGTTTCTATTGAATATGTATCAATAAAATTGATCAATATGCAATTTGAACAAAACAACAATAACATATAAGAAAATAATTCAATTTGCAAATATACCAGTACATATAACTAATTTCAAGCTTTAGAACTATCACTTAAACTATATGTAAATATGTGACATTTAAACTAATGTCACAATCGAGTTTGAGAGAGAGAGAAAATAAACAACTATCTAATATGGCTCATAAAGAGAAGCAACATACCCTAAAGATGCTAGTAAAATGTCTAGGTCAAAACCCTAAATTCAGGTTATGCACTTTCACCTAATAACACATTAGGTACATAAATCATTAATTAAGTTATTTATTATAAACCCTACAAATTTCATCTTCTTATTACATTGGACTTGGGTTATGAAACCTATATTGTTAGATAGAGTTTTTTTTAATTTTGGAACATAGTCTATGTGATTTTTAGACCCAAAGATTAATTTTTATGAATTATTGAAGTTAACGATATCTACTGAATTTATCGATAAATATATAAAACAAAAGACCATATTACCCTCACATAATGCGTCAAAAGATTGATTACTATCAAGGTTAATTACTAAGCATGACCACTGGAGGAAAACTTGAAGATGAAATCAAAAATTAAAATAAAAAGGAGAGAGAAGCCCATAGGCGGTGTGACAAAATTAAATAAAAACAAGGGCAAATGTGTAAATCATTGCCCAGTCCTCTTGTTTGCTTCTATCTCCCCCGCAATACGCACATAGAGCTTTGTAAAGCTCTCCCCCCAAGGATTAAAACTAATAGCTAGGCTTTGAAAGCTACTGCAAACATCACCAATAGATCTAAAAGAAACTAACAGACTTAGCACTCTAACACATGCCCTAGAGGTGGCTAGGACATTGGTCGTAGCTTCTTGCATGTCTGTAGATGAAGATGCTCATACCAACTATTCATGAGGAAAAGAAACTATATAATTGAAGATATTGGAAATAACCACAACATCATCGCAAAGCCAGAAGAAGAGACATCCCGACAAAGATACGACATTGATGTGGAAAACCCCAAAATGAGATCTCATTGGATATAGATGATAGAAAAGAGGGACAAATTGTAATGTGCATCAAATGAGAAAACTAGTGTGTGAGAAGATTTGCCAAACTGCAATGAAACAAGGTACACTCTCCAGACATCAGTACGGTCCCAAGAACTCATCGTAGAAGTGGAGGTGATGTGGGAAGGCAATCGGAGATGGGAGAGATAGGTGTAGGTTGATTGATGATTAAATAAAGTTTGGGATGTGTTCAAATGGGTGGTGTAAATGTTATGGATGGGTTATTTATAAATTACCAGTCCTAGAAGAGAGGAGAATCCTGATAGAATTTGTAAATAGGGGAAAGGAGGACTTGGTTGTCATTCAGGATATTGGGGAGGTGAATTCTATATCAGTCGAGTGCATGATGATTGTGAAGAGCATAAGATAAGGAGGAAAAGGGGAGAAGAGATGGAGAGAGATGGGGGAAAAAGAGGAGAAGAGTCATGTCACTGTAGAGTCCTAAATCCCTCAAGAATTGGGTGAGGGAGAAACTCCAGGACTCATGATTCCACCTAATAACTTGAGCCCTATTCCAACTGAGTGGGATACATGGTGTGACAACGTAATGATACAAAATCCTTAGGTGAACCAAGAAAATCAACAGTGTGAAATCAAAATTGACTGTATAATTCAAATAAGTTGAAGTCTGAATCACATTCAGATTGCTATTTAGGTATTTTCTTCTCTAATTATCTTAGGGTATCAAATATTATCTCATTAAGCTGAAAATATGCACACAAACTATTATGGCCTAAGAAATCTGACTTTGGGCTTGGATTTAAGTTTTGATATTATCCCATATGAGTTTTAGTAAAATTAGGGTTTAACACCCTTATTTCATTATTTATTAAATTTCAACTTATCCTCAATTTATAGGATTTAGTATCCTATTAACATTATCTTACTAAAAATCGAGTTTCATGATATTATCTTCCACAAGATACATTATTTTACTCAATTTCTCATTAGGTCCATTAATGTCACATTAACTTAAATAATGACACCTAAATCATTTCTATTTACCTGAAAGGTCTATTCTTATCCCATTACAAATGTTAAGCACTTTAGGTACCATCCCAACAATTTATGCATGCTTATACACATATAATCTTTATTAATAAAGTTTTGGTCATTCATTGCATGTTAATGTACAATGTGACATGTATGCCATGTATCTGAGATCAACTCATCTATTAAGACATCCTTTAGATCATTGGATCATTTTCATGTGTATTAGGTTATTATGTGAAGAAGAATCTAAGTTCACCATTGTATCATATGGGTTTCAAAACATGTACATGTTAGGATTAGTTATCTATCACTTAGGGTTTCAGTCACCCCGGTCATCACACTCACATACACCTCAACGACATGAACAAAGATTCAGGTTAGGCTCCATACATCATCTCATGATTACATTAGGGTTTATTAATCCATGGCATGGTTAGGGTCATATGTATCCACAATTAGATTTACATTTGAGTTATTCACTCTATGTGCATTAAATATATTCATTAAGGTTACAAACAACTGTATTAGGGCATAATTCTAACCTTGTTTGGTCAATTCTAATGATCCAGACACACTAATCTCCTATTCATGGAATTAGGATTTCTAAAGTTAGGTATAGCCAATTCACGGTATGTTACACCATGTACACCAACAAGGTATGGACCTTGGTGGATCCACCTGAAGGTGTAAAAGCTATAGGGTGGAAATGGGTCTTCAAGAGAGACCAACATGGATGGTAATGTACAAAACTATAAAGTTTGATTAGTTGCAAAAGGTTTTAAACAAGTTTAAGGTGTTGAATATGATGAAATCTTTTATTGCCATGGTTAAATCCATGAGGATCATGCTTTCGATTACAACTTATTATGACTATGAGATTTGGAAAATGGATGTTAAAACCCAATTTTATTAATGGGTATCTTCTTGAGGATGTGGACATGACACAACCCAAAAGTTGTATACTTCCAAATGAAGCCAATAAACTGTGTAAAACATAAAGTCCAATTTATGGATTGAAGTAAGCATCTTAGATCTGGAATATATGATTTTACGAGGCAATAAAAGAGTTTGGATTTAGTCAAAATGAAGATGAACCTTGTGTTTACAAGAAGGCTGTGGGAGAAAATTGTATTCCTCATATTATATGTAGATGACATACTATTGATGGGGAATGACATCTAGGTTTTCATCTCATATAAGAAATCATACAATGAGGAGATGTGGAGATTGAAGATTTGTAGAGCATCAATTGAGAGCAATATTGCTAACCCACTGAAAAAATCACCTTCTCAATAGAAGTATGATGGTCATGTTATGTAACACCTGGGCCCACTTCCCAAGGCTCTAGAAGGGTTTCAGGAATGAAGACTAGCCCCACAGACCACCACTAGCCTTAACTACACGATTTTTCCTCACTCACACGCAAGCTTGGGTCAACTTCCCGACCGGTCACCCATCCTTAGTACTACTTCAAACTGAGCACACTTAACTATGGAGTTCTTTAGTGATGGGATCGCGGAAAAGGAGGTGCACCTTGGTGATATGGTAGTCCAATCATTCCTTATAAGATCATTTTATCTGAGGTCTCAAATCCTAGGATGTTACAATCTCCCCCACTATGTAGCCTCATAATGTCTCCCCATTTCAGTGCAGACCCAACATGGCCATGTACACCCAGCTCCCGACCATGGCTACCAGTGCAAGGGTGGCTCCATCACCATAGATAGCCCATTTCCAACATGCCTGGTCTACATGGCTCAAAGACTAGCATGTCACTGGCCCATGTGGGCCCCACCTACTGGAGGGGAATTGGCTCTGATACCATTATTAACACTTAGGCCCACTGCCAAGGCTCTGATAGAGTTTCAGGAATGACGACTGGCCCCACAGACCACCACTAGCCTTAACAAGGCACTTTTTCCTCACTCACGTGCAAGCCGGGGTTAACTTCCCGACTGGTCACCCATACTTAGTACTACTCCAAACTGAGAATGCTTAACTATGGAGTTCTTTAGTGATGGGCTCTCGGAAAAGGAGGTGCACCTTGGTGACATGGGTAGTCCAATCATTCCTTATAAGATCATTTTATCTGAGGCCTCAAATCTTGGGACGTTACAATCTCCCCCACTTAGACTCTTGACATCCTCATCAAGGCTCAACTATGTGGCCTCATAACGTCTCCCCATTTTAGTGCAGACCCAACAGGGCCATGTACACCCAACTCCCAACCACGGCTACCAACACAAGGGTTTCTCCATCACCACAGATAGCCCCTTTCCAACATGCCTAGATGGCACAACTCAAAGACCGGCATGCCACTGGCCCATGTGGGCCCCACCTACTGGAGAATAATTGGCTCTAATACCATTTGTAACACCTGGGCCCACTACCCAAGGCTCTAGTAGGGTTTCAGGAATGAACACGAGCCCCACAGACCACCACTAGCCTTAACTACACACTTTTTCCTCACTCACACGCAAGCCGGGGTCAACTTCCCGACTGGTCACCCATCCTTAGTACTACTCCAAATTGAGCACACTTAACTATGGAGTTCTTTAGTGATGGCCTCTCGGAAAAGGAGGTGCACCTTGGTGATATGGGTAGTCCAATCATTCCTTATAAGATCATTTTATTTGAGGCCTCAAATCCTAGGACGTTATATGTTAGATCACTTGGGATTAGATTTATGAGTGGTTGGATCTAAGTACAAGTGGGAGTATGTTGATATGTGTAAAAAGGCAAAATCACCCATTTACTAAATTTGGTAAACAAAACACCAATGGAAAGCAGTGGAATAAAAATTTCTGACTATAATCAATTTTCATAAAAAGGTTTACAAAAATACATAAAATTCTCCCATTAGGGTTTACATCGAAATACACAAGCATGATCTAGATAGAGGGAAGTCTGGACTACTACAATCTTGTCTTCAAGCAACATCTCCATCAAGCATATCTAAGCCAAAGCTATGTTCTACTTGTCTTATCCATTACCTTGCTCAACACCTAGGTGGTTGGGAAGGCACCCAACAAAAGGGAAAGGAAACAAGTATGTGTCACAAAACTATTCTAAGATAACAAGATAAACAAAATATGTAATAATAGGCTAGCATTCATCATAATATGAAGATAACAAGAGAATGAGGTCATATAAAAAAGAATCTTTTCAATAGATGCTTGCCATAAACAAAGTACAATAAAGAATTGCATTTTTGATTAATATTGACTACCTTAACTAAGTAGGGTTGAGGCACCTAGCATACCTTCAACCAAAGGGTGAGGGGCGAATAACACATTCCCAGTCACCTACACATATTTCATGTGTGGGGGAGAATAACACGTTCCCCAGGGGAGAAATAACACATTCCCCACCTATGGGTGGTTGTACATAAGTACCACTACTATAGCTAGTTAGTCTAATAAAATCATCATTCTAGAATCAAAGGAAAGTAATAGAATCAATTAAATAGAACATAGCAGAGGGGTACCAAGACCCAAGAACAATATTCCAAAATAGATTATGAGGCAAGTATAGTAAAAGAATCATGAATATAGGATATAGGGTTCAAATAAGCCTCATTAAGGAAAAGTATAGGTTAAGGCACAAATATTCCCAACTTAAGGTGTAAATGCACATACCTCTTCCTTAGATATCCAATTATCAACTTGCCCCACATTAATTGATTCCAAGTTCCACTTTTCCTATTTTCAATGTATTAACATGTGTTAGGATTTTGTACATGCAATAAGGTGAAGGAAACCCTAGTTCTGTACTTTTCACATAAAACTCCGAGTTAGACTCCGAGAACATCATCATTGTCTTAGTTAGAGTTTTTTAATCAAAATGACATATACTATTATGTATTTTGAAGATATGGAGTTTTAGATGCATTTTTGATGATTTTAACTAATTAATTCATTCTTAAAAACACTTTTTCAAAAAACATAAAATCAGGCATCAAAAATATTTTTATTAAAAAGCTCATGTTTTTTGATTCCAGAATATATCTTACTTTTATTTTTCAACTAACGAATCAAAAGATACAAATTTTCCAAAATGGACCAATGATAACTTGCCATGTAGACACTTCATTTGAAAATAGAGACATCGAGAGAGAGCGAGAGCGAGAGGGAAGGGTGGGGCCCGCTGCTTGGCAAATCACCATGGGCCAAGTCAGTGACCCGCCTTGCTAGCTGTTGAGTTAGCCCCAGTCAAAACCAAGTCAATGGCTGGTCAAAATGAAAGCAAAAGACCGGAAGACCCTTCGCAAAAATAGAGAGAGGAGAGAAGCAAGCATAGGGGTAAAAAGGTCATTAGACATGGGGTTATCTTCCCCCTCAGCCCCTGATGCCATTGCTGGTGCGCAACACCTACTGCATGCAGGATTTGGCACAAATCTGATACACTCAATGAAACTCGACATTTAGGTAATAAAAAGAAAGCTCAAGGAAAGACGAATTCAGGGGTACCTTTGATTTTTACGGAGATGAAGATAGCAGAGAGAAAGGGGCACCAAAAGCCCTACTACTTCGGCCACCCTCCGAAGGGTCAAACAATGATGAAAAATGCAATTGACTGGTGCATGAAGTTGTAAAGTGGATGGGGATGCTCGGAGCATAGTTATTTATAGGCAAGGAGGACTGGGTTAGGGTTTAAAAACTTGGAGTGAGAGAGGGGACTTTGTCTTATTTGGAAAGTCTTGAATATTCACCAAAACATGATAATCTTGGGATAAACCTATGCGGAATCGAGAGAGGAGTCCATAGCAACAAAAATCACTCAATTTGGTTGAGAGATGAGAGAGATATTGCGATTTTAAAATTGACCAAACTGGCAGCCTATTTCCTATTTGGCCCGAGATAGATGATGACCCATAGATCATCACATCAAGATCTAATGGCTGATGGCTCACGTGACATATGAAATTAAAGTCCTTATCCAAATCGGAATACAAATAAAGTGGAGCATTAAATTATTAAATGAATTTCTCTCTCTTCATTTGAGGGCTTAAATGATTTCCAAAAATAACCAAAATTTACACCGTAACTGATTTTGATGTGTAGAATCAATATATGGAATTATTTTTCCTTTTTGGGACTTCTAGTAGGTTAAATAATTCAAATGTCATTTTCTCTTTCCTCCTTCATTTGTGGTGATAAGATGCCTCAAATTTCGTGAAACTTGACCCATAAGTCTCTCTAAGTGACTAGAACACGATTTTGTCATTAATTTCACAAGTTGAGATTATTTATTTATTTATTTAATTTATAGAAGATTCTACACACTTTCTCTCTCCTATTTTTAGTCATTATCCAAACATTATCAAAATTAGTTGCAAATTTTCCCAAAGGTGTATTTCTATGTTTAGATCAAGAATTTAGAGTTAGTTTTCCAATTTGAGGACATTAGACATTTTATTTCACTTTATTGGCTTATCTCCTACTTTC
Organism: Alisma plantago-aquatica; assembly: GCA_963693085.1. Classification (NCBI taxonomy): domain Eukaryota; kingdom Viridiplantae; phylum Streptophyta; class Magnoliopsida; order Alismatales; family Alismataceae; genus Alisma; species Alisma plantago-aquatica. The sequence continues at coordinate 1,366,885,022 of OY856411.1, read as the reverse complement.
TTTTGATAAAAACTTTAATATATACATTTATCTTCCAAGTTAGGTGATACTTGGCCCTTAAGTTTCTTTTAGGGCAAGAAAATGATATTGAGAGCAAAATTATCTTTGTGGGTTTCCATTTATGATTTTTGGAACAATATTCTCCTCATATATTCTTTTACCCAATATATTCCATATTATCTCCAACTATTGCATTTATCATCTCCTTTATTTATACTCAGGATTTATTTCCTTTTTCATATTCTAAAAAGCACTAGAAAGTTATAGGATGAAATATTTTATCCTTTTTATTACTTAAGTGGACATTTTACATATTAAGCCCATTTCTAAGCTTTCACTGAGGTACTTGTGCATAAACCTAAATATTGATAGAAAAGGTGAACAAATGTTCATTACACCATCATATTCTCCACAATTAAACAGAAAAGCCAAAGAGGATAGAAATAAAAGGAAAAGATGGGAAAGAGGGCCAAAGGAAAAATGTCTAGAATTTAGTATGTTACAACACTCTACCCCTTAAAGAGGATTTAATCCCCGAAATCACTAGCAATTAGGGATGGGTGAGTGTGCAACCTCACATCACAAAACTTCCAGGTTGTTCCTCAAACCATAAAACTTCAACTAAAACTTTCACCAACATATACTTCAAATGCAACACAACATAGGTTAGGTTCTCAAGGATCACCCTAGGGTTCCACTCTTAAGATATTACTTTTTAGGAGATTTAGCATTATTTACATTTGGCTCATTAACATTATATTCATTATGGTATCACATTGTCATCATTATTTTAATTATGTCATTTCATATTCACTTTATTGCACAAAAGGGTTATATTTCATTATTATCCATGAAACATTATACATATATATTTCATTTATCTTACTAAGAATTTTAGTACAATTAGGGTTTACTTCATTATCTCAACATTTGTTATCATATTTGATCATTGTCCTTAATAATTCGGTTTTAGACTTCATTATACTCATATTATCATTATATTAATTTTAACAACTTATTTGTATGGAATAAGACATTTTATCTGATTTTTGGTTAATCATACAATTATACCAATTGATGTCACATTAGTTACTTATATTCACATTAAACATTGTCATATTGTCACATTATCTTTATTGCTCACATTAATGTCATCATTAATCATTTCCTTATATTTATTCATTTATATAATTGATTTTGCACATATATGTGGATTCAATCACTTCATATTCATATGAAAGCCATTACATGTATTTAATTGATCAAGGTGGAACATATTACATATTAATGAATTGTTTCACATTAGGTGAAATATCACATGTGTATTAGATAACAATGTGGCATGCATTTCATATTGCTGACTTGATTAATATGTGATTAGATGATTACATATATATCATTTATGTGTATCAAAGTATGTTAACTGATTGTAGCACTTAATGACACTATTTTAACATGAACATCATTAAGGATGTATATATTAAGGTTATATGATTACAACTTTAGGGTTTAGGATCAACTTGATCATTATAGAATGCATTAATGCCAATATTAGATTACACTTTTCTTTCTCATCATAACATTAAGGTTTATAGGTTCAAACATGATCAACATATTATATATTGACAATTAGCATTGATATTCATATTATGTGCATTGTGTCTTCATTAGGGTTTGAACCTATGGATGATTCATTGGATGCCCATTATATGTTCATAATCATATTAACAAGCTCGTTAGGGTTACAACTATAACTTGTTTGGTCAAAATTGAGGATCCAAGCATACTAACCACCTAAGTATGGGGTTAGGGTTTCCAATGATAGATTAGGTAGATTCCAAGATGTTATAGGGTTCCACCCCCCTAGAGAGGATTTCGTCCTCGAAATCTAACCATTCAAACATCATCAACTAACTATACTCCACCCCTTAAAATGTTCGACCTATCAAGCCAAACTACACTAGGGTTAAGGGATAAGTCTAACTAAACCATTCTCAAGATCCACCATGCTTCCACCGCACACTCTGATATCTTCTAAAACACCCAAACTCTAAGGTCTAGGTTCTAGGGATAAACTTATCCAAGCATGTTGTCCTAAGGGACATAAGGAAACTATCTTGGTAAACATCCTCAAACAAGTCTCATTCCATGAAACTTAGGGTTCCCAAAGATATACAACATAGAAGTCTAAAGTTACTATTACCAAAAAGCAAACTATTTTGAGCAACTCGTATTAGTTCAGGCTAGGCCAGAATAATATGGGCACGGGAGTCCTCATAAACCAAGCTAGTGGCACGGAGGAAAATATTGCCAGCCCCCAAAACCTTGATCCTTTATAGACACCTTTTCTTTAACTTCATGCCCTAATAGTTGCCTAAAGGCAAGCCTAAACAACATCAAGTTACTATGATTACTTACATGATTCTAATGTGGAACTATAGGATCCTAAATCAACCTTTCATCAACATATATCAGATCTAGTGTAAGCTTGTAACTGAAAGGGAAACTACGTAGGACGGGGATTCTAATTAGGGATACAAAACTGAAATAGCCAGATTTTGACTACCATGGGCTCTGATACCATGTTTTAAGAAGGAGAAATCACCCCTTTAATAAAATTGGTAAACAAAACACCATTGGAAAGCATCAGAATAAAAATTTCTAACTATAATCAATTTTAATAAAAAGTTTTGCAAAAATACATCAAATTCTCCCATTAGGGTTTACATCAAGATACACAAGCATGATCTAGATAGAGGGAAGTATAAACTACTATAATCTTGTCTCCAAGCAACATCTCCATCAAGCATGTCCAAGACAAAGATATATTCTCATTGTCTTATCCATTACCTTGCTCAGCACCTGGGTGGTTGGGAAGGCACCCTACAAAAGGGAAAGGAAACAAGTATGTGTCACAAAACTTGTGGCATCCAACTCACAAAAACATGATTTACATAAGCGGAAGCATTCATTAGCAGTGGATTACTGAAAATCACTAAAAATTAAAACCTTTTTACAAGAGATCCAACAAAGGAAAACTCTTTCAAAAAGAACCAAAGTAATTCCACTGCATTCTAGTTCACAAATACATTTTTGGTATCATTTCATCTCAAGGATTACAACTTTATCTGCTCTGTTAAACTATACACATGTAGTATAAGAACCTCTAGGCATCAAGCCAAAATCTCAGATCGATACATTAAAACCAACTACTGACTCCGAGGACCTAAGAGTACAGAGACGACACATAGGACTTTCTATACACAACTTGACATCCAGTGCCTCCACCTGAGTTATCACTACTGTCCTTGTTGCTGCTGTTGCTCTTCCCTTGATATAGGGTTCCTGCTTCTTCTTCTGTGTTTACCTAAAAAGTTGGATCCCACAGGGGTGAGACAATTGAAAATTGTCCCAGTAAGAGATATAAATCATCGCTAGAAACATTATTATTGCAGAGTAACAGAATAAAACTGAGTAGGAATTCTTTTATATTAACAGCAGTATTAATCCCTATATGAACAGAATATGATAATCTCCTTTCTTAAGGAGAACATTGCATATACCCATGATAGAATTATACGTCATCTATCTACTTTGCAAGAAATGCAAGGAATCATAAATATATCGTCTATCAACTAAAGATGCATAAAAGAAATGTAACACCAGCCAATGATTTTCGTATTCAATCCTTAAGTAAACATGCTATACATATGATTAAATTTTACAATCACACTTAAGTCCTGAGGAGATGAGGTATACCGCTCATACTCCAACTGACCATTGTGAAGTCAAAATCGGTGCCATACAAGGTCAAAGGTAGAGCCGGCTACCATGACCTCCCTTATCTCGGTCAGTACGAGATTCCATGTAGGACATCTTGTGTCTCTGCTAAATAGCTTTCCAGGGTAAACTGGTAACTTCACTATAGAGTTATAGTGGTGTGTTGTACTCTCTTCGCAATCGAGAGATTTTGTGTTTATCTCACATCGATCCGGCATTAATATTATTGGGAGATTCGTGATACATCCATCCCAATTTTGGGGGATTAGAGATACATCCACCCTGGCATATATATAATGAAGGATTGAGAGATTTAATGTTTATCTTGCATCAATTCCTCCATTAGGGCGTAAGGATATTTTCACCCATCACCCCTGCATCTTAAAAAATATGCACTCTGGGTTATCCCACGGAGCAACCCGTTTCACCATCCAGCAAATTCTGACACTGATGGTTATATGGACAGGGCACTACATGATAATATTTCACTTGATTAATTATGTGGATTATTGTGCTCTTTTAGCATCAGTCAAGTTCTCAAACATTATTATGACAAATGCTACAAAGAAGAGTATGATTTATCTATCAAGTAATTTTCAACAATATATAGAACATTGGGATCTTAATCCCTTGTCACATCATGGGCATTCTCATCCCTTAACATCTCAACATCATGATTATGGAATATGGGTATTTAAACCCTCAGTTCATCAAAAAACACTTATTACCACTTACCTGGTAACTAATACCTTCAGGTCATCTGACCAAGGTAAACATGATACTTGCTACACAAGCATCTCACATGGCTCTCAAAGCCCATTTAGTCTCTTGTTACCTCTTACTAGGCAACAATACGTATAATGGCTCATAAGGCATTTAAATAATTAACACATCATTGCTCATACCTAGCTATGCTCATCATCTCATGATCACCTATATGATCATTACATAATAATATTTATATCAATTACATATCATCATTTATGCAATGTAAGAGTTGTATAACTATTCCCCTTTTTCTTTTTAGGGTTAGGATTTCTCTTACATATCATCACCCTCCATTAGGGTTTTCATAAATAACCATTTAGGTTCTCAGGATCATATTATTAATGATCAAGCCCTAATTCATTTATCCACACAGCTAGGAGCTGACATTAATAACATAAGTATTCAATCATGCTTATTTATTCTCATCATTTATAATTGAGTGAATCATCAACACAAGATATGAGTTCCTCTCTCAACTTTACCAGAATATGATTACATTATACTTTATTAACTTGGATTAACCTTTTCTTAAGGTATGTTAGCCTACACTCATCAAAGTGCATTACTTCATAATGTAACAATTGACATGCCACACTTCATGTACTACTCTTCCAAGTATATTGGATTTAGGATACATCAAGGTGTATCTATCTTGAGGTGTTGGATGTGATATCTATCATATGTTGATGTATCACTTCCCTCATCACCTTTATCTTATTTGAATTCATCAACTTATCTTGTATTAGGGTATTTCCCATCCTAATACTTTAAACACCAGTTCATCATATTATCATGTAATGTATTGGGCATAAGTCACTTATTTGGAATATGCAACCATTACCAATGATATGGAATCATCTTTGAGTTGAGGCATTATTGATATAAGGTTATCCATTACCAATCCCTTTAGATGTTTCACTTATTATTAAATTAATCACTATTCAATTATTAGGAATAGGGTTTCCCATCTTTATCAATCAGGGTTTCATATGACATTACCCTTGATTAGGGTTTCTTACGACTTTTTCCCAAATTAGGGTTTCATTGTTACCCTAGATTAGGGTTTCACCTATCATTGCCCTCAATTAGGGTTAGGGCTCATCAACCTTCTTAATTAGGGTTTCATGATCTCTTTATCAAGGATCATACCCTAATTATACATTTTATCCATGTTGAAAGTGTTGAGGCTTAACCACTACATGATAATCATTCATGTAGGAATTCCTCTCTCTCTCATCCTCTATAGGATGATGCTTACTTCAAACTTGATTAGATTAGGTCAACTCAACTTGAATAAAGGGTTGACACAATGTATTATGTCATTACTTCCATAAGCATTAAAGATTAATCATTCAAAAGTTATTAATCACCCTATCTTATTAAGGGTACAATTAATGTAATCACCCTTGATTTACATCATTTAATGATCAATTAAACAATTGACCTTTAATCACCTTAAGTGTCCAAACAGTTTCAGTTAATTATTTTTCAAACGGTTTTGGTCAGCTAGACCCCAAATGGTCTTGACCCTCTAGACCCCAAATGGTCTTGATAGATTAACCCTCAAATAGCCTAAGACCGTTTAGACCTTCAAACGGTCTTGGTCAATTAAGTACCAAATGGTTTGAAACCGTTTAGTATAAATGGTTCTTGAAACCGTTTAGTGCAAAGATAATTGAGGTCATTTGAGTCACAATTAGTTTGGGATCGTTTGGTCCCAAATGGTCTTGAGACCTTTTGGTCCAAACCTCCTTAAAACCGATTGGACAAAAAATGATCTCAACCTCTCAAATCGATTTAAGGTTTCAATGATTGATCCCCTCATCAATTGAATCCATGGAACCACTCATCAATTGAACCCATGCATCAATCTTCTATTAAACTAATGGATCATCCTTCAACTGAATCAATCTTCAATTGAACCTCAATTAGGGTTTTGAACCCAATTAGTTTAGGGTTTGAAATCGATGAACCTTCAATATTGGTCTTTTTGGAATCAATTACTTTGAAAACATTGGACCATCTTTCAAATTGGGCATGACCTGACCTCAAATGGTCTTGAGGTCGTTTGGTCCCAAATGGTCTTGAGACCGTTTGGTGTCAAACGGTCTTGAGACCGTTTGACCCAAACAAAACAAGGAAAACTCATGGAATTAATTACATTTTCAATAAATACCCGATTTAGGGTTGATGATTGTTGGACCTTCAATTGTTGGACGTTGTTGAAACCAATTCAATTCAATGCATTGGATTATCATCCATCACATCATTAGTTGAGCTCCAAATGGTCTGATACTGTTTGATCCCAAACGGTCTTGAGACCATTTGATCCCAAACGGTCTTGAGACCGTTTGGTTTCAAACGATCTTGAAATCGTTTGGTCTCAAGTTCATGAAACCGTTTATAAAGGATATTTGTGGAGGTGTGTGCTTATTATGATGTCATCATCATCAAGCTCTAAACCCACGAATCTTTCTGTGATTTTCATGGTGATTTCATCAATTAATCAAATAAAATTTGGAGGATAGAGAGCCTTTCAATAATAGTAAAAGATATGAAATCAATAATAATATTCAAGGGTTCAAGTTATATAAGCCACCTTCAATGAAGCTTCAAAGCTCCAACTTCACGTTCCTAATGGTGAAATAAGCTTTCTCACTCTACAAGGTTCGTTCCTCAAGCTTTTGAGTGAAATGGATTGGCTAGAAAGAAGATTGATGGAAGAAAAGAAGAAATCCATCATTTATTTTCGATTTCCACCATGAAATCATGGTTGAAAGTGATCAAGAAGCTTACCGACAGGTTGGAACTCGTCCTCCTATTTCTCCTAAGCTTCCTTGGTCGTTTTTCAAGCAAGGAGAGAAAGAAGGATCGAAAAAGCCTTTGAATTGAGTTGGAAATGATGTTTTTATAAGGAAATTCAATGAGAGAGAAAGTAGTAATTAATTCCTTTAATTTCTCAAATTGATGCCACATCTCCCCCTCAAATCCTTGCCCATGAAGCTAACCTCTTTCCCTTTGCAAACCTCTTCATTATCCATGAGTTTAAAGGAAAAGAAATTAAGCACCTTAACTCTTATAATAATAATATCCAAAAATTAGTGGATATTACTTTTTCTTTATTTAATGTGAGTGTGTTATCCACTTGCGTGATATATTTTCGTGCCTTTTCAAGGCACAATCTCTCCCACCCTTTTGAAAAATCATACCTCACCTTTTGGTTGAAGGGCTCTTCAATTATTATATTTATGTTTTGCATTAAATTGAAGTAAAGTTCCAATTATGCTTAAATCTTGATTATTTTAATATCAAGATTCTCTCTCTTCCAAAATGTTTCAAATGAGGCACCCTATCATTTTATTTTCTCTATATGATGCCAAGAATCATGAGGGACCCTCTTGAGGTGGTATTTTGCATATTGAACCCTAGGTTTTGGGTAAATTACACATTACACCAAAACTAGGTTTTAATGCATAAACATTGCTCAACTAGCTCTTTCTTGGCGCTCAGGCTTGTGAAAGCCATACCACTGCATCATACTCATTCATATGATGCTTCATCATATGAGGAAAATTTTATCATGCAACATTTGCAAATTAACCCCTCAACTTGGGTAAATTGCACTTTAGTCCAAAACAAGTAAAACATTGTGTCAACATTATTAAAAAAGGATTGAAATTGAGATATAAGTCCCTCTTGAGCCTTAATTACTTTTCAAGAGATAATAGAAAGCATATAATCAACCTTATTAAGCAAAACATCTAGGGTTAAGGCTTAACCCAGGTCAGGGATGTTACAAATTACAAACCCCTAACAAGGATTTTGTCCCCGAAATCCGAGGTAAAGGGCGACAAATATTATTCATTCACTATATTATCAGGTCTCCACATAACATCTTAATGTCATGGGGATTCCATAGAACTTTGATCAATACAAAGCCCTTTCATACAAGGTTATTATAGAACTTGTCACAAAAGACACATATTCTACTGTTTCTTTTCATTATTGACTGTAGAGTCAACTCTGTGTTAGATAATGTTTTTCTTAGTCAGAGAAACATCATACATACCTAATTTATTTCTAGTGTCAAACCTTACTGATTTATCACTTTTCTCAATTTATAACTTTATGTGACACGATTCTTGGTTCTAGGGAGTTTCCCATACTCCTTACTTAGTTTAGCATTTTCACTTTCAAGGAAAGACCAGAGTTATATTTTTGTCACCCACTTTGTGACTACAAAACTTTTCATGCATCTGGTGTGTCATCCAATCTGCTAACACAACACTAAACTTTCTTATTAATTGTACATATTTTTGTCATAAGGATAAGTCATTTACCAAATAAGCTTTTTCCCATAATTTCACAATTGTTCCTTCAATTAGTACATCCTTGTCAATGTTATGTTTATGCAAAGCATAAAACCCTAACATGTGATGTCCATACTATTTTATGTAATTAGACTGATTTCACAGTTGGCCATTCCAGGTAACCAATCATAAATCATCCAATTAGGAGTTATGCTTTTACTCTTCCATACCACCTGGTATTTCTCAGATATCAGAATTCCTTACTTTGGTATCCATCACATGTGTCAAAACACATCACATCCGCATCATCCTTCCACCTTGGGACATTACTTGCTACACATATCTTTATTTTGGAACCAAAGTCCAAGACTAACTGATGCTTTTCTGGGTAATTATTAATTAAACATTTTTAATTCATGCATATCAAGTGTCATAAGACTCGCTTGATTGCCATGTCTCAGAAAGGAAAGGGCACAAGGAAATATATTCCTCTTATCACCCCATCATCCCTCAGGGTTGTTTATTAAAGAAAAGAGATTATCATCCTTTCTAATTATCATATGAATTTTCAATTGTTCATGAGTTATTGACTCTTGTTTCATCCTAGGTTCCTTGCCATCAACATAGAAATTATAAGGATGATTACATATCATTATTCCTTCCTTTGTTGTTGTCTTAACAAGTTCATGAACATTTTGTGATTTCATCACCTTTCCCATTTTCACATCACGAAAAAAGATATTTACTATTCACACATACTTTATCAAACAAGCATCATCTCCCTTGTTCTCCTTCTCACCTTATGAGGATTATATTTTCTACTTCTTCATACACAGATTGATCTGGGATTACCTCATATTCCTCTTTCTTGTACTTAGGATATGATAAAAATATCCATGCCATATTTCTAGTTTCTTTATGCTCTCTAGATTGTTTCAAAATAACTACTTGATCATAGTAATAAAAAAGAATACAATCTAAGAGTTCCATACTTGCCTTATCTCCAATAATTATATACCTGGCCAGGGTATACAAGTACTGAGATTAGGTAGTACGCACTTTATTTACTATTATGTTCCTCACTTTTCATATCATTATAAACACATGATTTAGCATTCCTAGATTTTCTTCAGGTATCACTTCTATATCTCATCCTTTTTCACATAGATGAGAGAAATTATAAAGCATTTAAAGGAATATTGAATAAAATATAAGTCCTCATCTTCCTTGTGTCCTCATATAACTTGTCAAAGAAAGCTAAAAAACAATTGCTTTCTTATATTTAACACATGAAATCATGAAATAATATATCATAATAAAACTGTTTCATCTGACATGTCTCATGTCGTAGTTTGTTTACTGCCTCAGGCTGATTCTTTTCATAGAATCTTGCCTGGGACGTATGTCCACGTCCTTGAGTGCTACTAGAAAACTGTTTTTCCTGATGACCTTGATGTCTCTACCTCAGTGGTTGGGTTACCATTGTGTTTCCAACTGGACAATCCTTTGCTAGGTGTCCTACCTATCTACACTAGTAATAGGTTCTAAGCCCTTGATATGGTCTAAAAGGTTCTTTAACTTTTCCGGATAGCCATTTCCTTGGTGTATCAGTCATTGGTTGTACTGGTAGTACCAAAAACTTTCCCTTTTTGGAACTACTAGGCCTCTGTTCCTGGATTTGCTTAGGCCTCTTCTTGATTCTCTCATCCTTATTCTTTGTTGGACAATTCTTTATGATATGTCCAAGCTTCCTACACATATAGAAAATTCTACTTTTGGGTTGTAACCTATTCCTTCCCACCTTTTCTATTGCTTCATCATGTTGATGTTGATTAGGAATCTTGTTGGAGCCCATAACTTCATCATTGGGGGTTGGTAATCTGGGTTGCATTGCTAATGCATGGTCCACTACATGCATCACAGCTGCCCTAAATTGCCCAAACAGATCTTGGAAAGTTGGGCTCTCTATCATTGCTTGGTTCAATTGCAGATATTCAGATATTGGGTCCTTCCTAGTCCAGTCCCTTACGCCACTTCCTGGTATAGCAATGCTGCTTTCAGCAATATGTTCTTCGTGTGATCCAGACATCTTTAAGTTCTTCTTCTCCTATATGAGTAGAAGACACTATTAGATACACTGGAAGATACTAGAACATACTCAACAACCTTAATCATATGTCTCTGTAGACTCAACAAACCTAGAGCTCTAATACCACTAAACTGTGGCATCCAACTCACAAAAACATGATTTACTTAAGCGGAATCATTCATTAGCAGTGTATTACTGAAAATCACTAAAAAATAAAACCTTTTTACAAGAGATCCAACAAAGGAAAACTCTTTCAAAAAGAACCAAAGTAATTCCACTGCATTCTAGTTCACAAATACATTTCTGGTATCATTTCATCTCAAGGATTACAACTTTATCTCCTCTTTTAAACTATACACAGGCAGTATAAGAACCTCGAGGCATCAAGCCAAAATCTCAGATCGATACATTAAAACCAACTACTGACTCAGAGGACCTGAGAGTACAGAGACAACACATAAGACTTTCTATACACAAATTGACAGCCAGTGCCTCCACCTGAGTTATCACTATTGTCCATGTTGTTGCTGCTGTTCTTCCCTTGCTATAGGGTTCCTGCTTCTTCTTCTGCGTTTACCTAAAAATTTGGATCCCACGGGGGTGAGACAATTGAAAATTGTCCCAGCGAGAGATATAACTCTCCGCCAGAAACATTATTATTGCAGATTAGTAGAATAACACTGAGCAGGAATTCTTTTATATTAATAGTAGTATTAATCCCTATATGAACAGAATATGATAATCTCCTTTCTTAATTAGAACATTGCATCTACCCATGATAGAATTATACGTCATCTATCTACTTTGCAAGAAATGCAAGGAATCATAAATATATCATCTATCAACTAAAGATGCATAAAAGAAATGTAACATCAGCCAATGATTTTCGTATTCAATCCTTAAACAAACATGCTATACAGCTGATTACATTTTACAATCACACTTAAGTCCTGAGGAGATGAGGTATACCGCTCATACTCCAACCGACCATTGCAAAGTCGAAATCGGTGCCATACAAGGTCAAAGGTAGAGCCGGCTACCATGACCTCCCTTATCTCGATCAGTATGAGATTCCACGCAGTACATCTTGAATCTCTGCTAAATAGCTTTCCAGGGTATACGGGTAACTTCGCTATAGAGTTACAGTGGTGTGCTGTACTCTCTTCGCAATCGAGAGATTTCATGTTTATCTCACATCGATCCGACATTAATATTATTGGGAGATTCGTAATACATCCATCCAAGCTTCAAGGGATTAGTGATACATCCATCTGACATATATATAATGAAGGATTGAGAGATTTAATGTTTATCTTGCATCAATTCCTCCATTAGGGCATAAGGATATTTTCACACATCACCCCTGCATATTCAAAAATATGCACTCTAGGTTATGCCACGGAGCAACCCGTTTCACCATCCAGCAAATTTTGACACTGATGGTTATATGGCCAGGGCACTACATGATAAGATTTCACTTGATTAATTATGTACATTACTGTGCTCTTTTAGAATCAGTCAAGTTCTCAAACATTATTATGACAAATGCTACAAAGAAGAGTATGATTTATCTATCAAGTACTTTTCAACATTTTATAGAACATTGGGATCTTAATCCCTTGTCACATCATGGGCATTATCATCCCTTAACATCTCATCATCATGATTATGGAATATGGGTATTTAAACTCTCAGTTCATCAAAGACACTTGTTACCACTTACCTGGTAACTAATACCTTCAGGTCATCTGACCAAGGTAAACATGATACTTGCTACACAAGCATCTCACATGGCTCTCAAAGCCCATTTAGTCTCTTGTTACCTCTTGCTAGGCAACAATACATATAATGGCTCACAAGGCCCATAAGGCATTTAAATAATTAACATATCATAGCTCATACCTGGCTATGCTCATCATCTCATGATCACCTGTATGATCATTACATAATAACAGTTATATCAATTACATATCAGCATTTATGCAATGTAAGAGTAGTATCACTATTCCCCTTTTTCTTTTTAGGGTTAGGATTTCTCTTACATATCATCACCCTCCATTAGGGTTTTTCATAAATAACCATTTAGGTTCTCAGGATCATATTATTAATGATCAAGCCCTAATTCATTGATCCATACAGCTAGGAGCCACATTAATAACATAAGTATTCAATCATGCTTATTTATTCTCATCATTTATCATTGAGTGAATCATCAACACAAGATATGAGTTCATCTCTCAACTTTACCAGAATATGATTAAATCATACTTTATTAACTTGGATTAACCTTTTCTTAAGGTATGTTAGCCTACACTCATCAAAGTGCATTACTTCATAATGTAACAATTGACATGACACACTTCATGTACTACTCTTCCAAGTATATTGGATTTAGGATACATCAAAGTGTATCTATCTTGAGGTGCTGGATGTGATATCTATCATATGTTGATGTATCACTTCCCTCATCACCTTTATCTTATTTGAATTCATCAACTTATATTGTATTAGGGTATTTCCCATCCTAATACTTTATACACCAGTTCATCATATTATCATGTAATGTTTTGGGAATAAGTCACTTATTTGGAATATGCAACCATTATCAATGATATGGACCCATCTTTGAGTTGAGGCATTATTGATATAAGGTTATCCATTACCAATCCCATTAGATGTTTCACTTATTAGTAAACTAATCACTATTCCATTATTAGGAATAGGGTTTCCCATCTTTATCAATTAGGGTTTCATATGACATTACCCTTGATTAGGGTTTATTTCGACTTTTTCCCAAATTAGGGTTTCATTGTTACCCTAGATTAGGGTTTCACCTATCATTGCCCTCAATTAGGGTTAGGGCTCATCAACCTTCTTAATTAGGGTTTCATGATCTCTTTATCAAGGATCATACCCTAATTACACATTTTATTCATGTTGAAAGTGTTGAGGTTTAACCACTACATGATAATCATTCATGTAAGAATTCCTCTCTCTCTCTCTCTCATCCTCTATAGGATGATGCTTACTTCAAACTTGATTAGATTAGTTCAACTCAACTTGAATGAAGGGTTGACACAGTATATTATGTCATTACTTCCATAAGCATTAAAGATTAATCATTCAAAAGGTACTAATCACCCTATCTTATTAAGGGTACAATTAATGTAATCACCCTTGATTTACATCATTTAATGGTCAATTAAACAATTGACTTTTAATAACCTTAAGTGTCCAAACGGTTTCAGTTAATTACTTTCCAAATGGTTGTGGTCATCTAGACCCCAAACGGTCTTGACCCTCTAGACCCCAAACGATCTTGATGGATTGATCCTCAAACGGTCTAAGACCGTTTAAACCTTCAAACGGGCTTGGTCAATTAAGTTCCAAACGGTTTGAAACCGTTTAGAAAAGATGGTGCTTGAAACCATTTAGTGCAAAGATAATTGAGGTCGTTTGAGTCACAATTAGTTTGGGATCGTTTGGTCCCAAACGGTCTTGAGACCATTTGGCCCAAACCTCCTCCAAACCGATTGGACAAGAAATGGTCTCAACCTCTCAAATCGATTTAGGGTTTCAATGATTGATCCCCTCATCAATTGAATCCATGGAGACACTCATCAATTGAACCCATGCATCAATCTTCTATTGAACTAATGGATCATCCTTCAACTGAATCAATCTTCAATTGAACTTCAATTAGGGTATTGAACCCAATTGGTTTAGGGTTTGAAATCGATGAACCTTTAATATTGGTCATTGTGGAATCAATTGCTTTGAAATCATTGGACCATCTTTCAAATTGGGCATGACCTGACCTCAAACGGTCTTGAGGTCGTTTGGTCCCAAATGGTTTTGAGACTGTTTGGTGTCAAACGGTCTTGAGACCATTTGACCCAAACCAAACAAGGAAAACTCATGGAATTAATTAGATTTTCAATAAATACCCAATTTAGGGTTGATGATTGTTGGACCTCCAATTGTTGGACCTTGTTGAAACGAATTCAATTCAATCCATTGGATTATTATCCATCACATCATTAGTTGAGCTCCAAACGGTCTGAGACCGTTTGATCCCAAATGGTCTTGAGACCATTTGATCCCAAACGGTCTTGATACCGTTTGGTTTCAAACGATCTTGAGACCGTTTGGTCTCAAGTTCATGAAACCGTTTACAAAGGATATTTGTGGAGGTGTGTGCTTATGATGTCATCATCATCAATCTATAAACCCACGAATCTTTTTGTGATTTTCATGGTGATTTCATCAATCAATCAAATAAAATTTGGAGGATAGAGAGACTTTCAATAATAGTTAAAGATATGATAACAATAATAATATTCAAGGGTTCAAGTTATATAAGCCGAATTCAATGAAGCTTCAAAGCTCCAACTTCACATTCCTAATGGTGAAAGAAGCTTTCTCAATCCACAAGGTTCGTTCCTCAAGCTTTTGAGTGAAATGGATTGGCTAGAAAGGAAGATTGATGGAAGAAAAGAAGAAATCCATCATTTATTTTCGATTTCCACCATGAAATCATGGTTGAAAGTGATCAAGAAGCTTAACTATAGGTTGGAACTCGTCCTCCTGTTGCTCCTAAGCTTCCTTGGTCGTTTTGCAAACAAGGAGAGAAAGAAGGATCGAAAAAGCCTTTGAATTGAGTTGGAAATGGTGTTTTTATAAGGAAATTCAATGAGCGAGAAAGTAGTAATTAATTCCTTTAATTTCTCAAATTGATGCCACATATCCCCCTCAACTCCTTGACCACAAAGATATCCTCTTTCCCTTTGCAAACCTCTTCATTATCCATGAGTTTAAAGGAAAGTAAATTAAGCACCTTAACCCTTATAATAATAATATCCAAAAATTAGTGGATATTACTTTTTCTTTATTTAATGTGAGTGCGTTATCCACTTGCTTGAGATATTTTCGTGCCTTTTCAAGGCACAAGCTCGTCCAACCTTTTTCAAAATTATCCCTCACCTTTTGGTTGAAGGGCTCTTCAATTATTATATTTATTTTTTGCATTAAATTGAAGTAAAGTTCTAATTATGCTTAAATCTTGATTATTTTAATATCAAGATTCTCTCTCTTCCAAAATGTTTAAATGAGGCGATCCTCTCATTTTATTTTATCTATATGATGCCAATAATCATGAGGGACCCTCTTGAAGTGGTCAGTTTCATATTGAACCCTAGGTTTTGGGTAAATTGCACATTACACCAAAACTAGGTTTTAAAGCATAAACATTGCTCAACTAGCTCTTTCTTGGTGCTCAGGCTTGTGAAAGCCATACCACTGCATCATACTCATTCCTATGATGCTTCATCATATGAGGAACATTTTATCATGCAACATTTACAAATTAACCCCTCAACTTGGGTAAATTGCACTTTAGTCCAAAACAAGTAAAACATTGTTTCAACATTATTAAAAAAGGATTGAAATTGAGATATAAGTCCCTTTTGAGCCTTAATTACTTTTAAAGAGATAAGAGCAAGCATATAATCAACCTTATTAAGAAAAACATCTAGGGTTAAGGCTTAACCCAGGTCAGGGATGTTACAAAATTATTCTAAGATAACAAGATAAGCAAAATATGCAATAAAAGGCTAGCGTTCATCATAAGATGAAGATAACAAGAGAATGTGGCCATATAAAAAAATATTTCAATAGATGCTTGCCATAAACAAAGTATAATAAAAGAATTTCATGCAGGATTAATATCGACTACCTTAACTAAGTAGGGTTGAGGCACCTACTAGACCTTCAACCAAAGGGTGAGGGGAGAATAACACATTCCCAGTCAACTACACATATTTGTTGTGTGGGGGAGAATAACACGTTCCCCAGGGGAGAAATAACACATTCCCCAACTATGGGTGGTCGTACATAAGTACCTCTACTATAGCTAGTTAGTCTAATAAAATCATCATGCTAGAATCAATGGAAAGTAATAACATCAATCAAACAGAACATAACAGAGGGGTACCAAGACCCAAGAACAATATTCCAAAATAGATTATGAGGAAATTATAGCAAAAGAATCATGAATATAGGATATAGGGTTCAAATAAGCCTCATTAAGGAAAAGTATAGGTTAAGGCACAAATATTCCCAACTTAAGGTGTAAGTGCACATACCTCTTCCTTTGAGATCCAATTATCAACTTGCCCCACATTAATTGATTCCTTGTTCCACTTTTCCGGTTGTTGTGCCCTAGGGGGTGGCGGCGGGAGAAGGGGCCTTCTCTGGAGCTATGCCTCAACAGGGGGTATGCGGGAGCACCGATCCACCGTGACCGTGTTGGTGGAGGATTTTTGTGAGGAGGATTACACCGGTGGCTCCAAGCCGGTTCTAGTACGGCGAGTCATCGACAGCGGGGGAAAAGCCAACTAGTTTTAGCAAGGCGACGATGGAGGGGGGTGCGAGATCAGACTATGGTCCTTCTTCTTCATCACCTCCTATCTCCGCCTCCCTACTCTCGATCCATCTCCTCCTTCCGGGCACAGTTCCTCACTTGGAAGAACACCCAGGGCATGTTGGGGTCGGGGACACAGTCCCATGGCACCCTGATTGAAGACATGGCATCGACGGACGATGGCGATGCCATCTTATAGGTTGGGAGGACAATGTACGACGTGGGTGGTCCGCCTAGATCTACCGCTTGGCGTGGATCTCTGAATGAGTATGATGCTTCTCTTGCAGGTGGTGGGAGCAGACAGGAAGGGGGTAAGTTTGGAGGTTAGGATGGGCATGGCGTGTCTGAGGGGATTGCTGATGATCAAGTGGTCTTGGTGCCGAATAGGGAGGGGACAAGGATGGTGGTGGTAGTTGATGCAAGTGACCTATTTGAGGTTTTGCCTCAATGGCTCGGTCCAGATATTGCTGCTATAATGGCTAGTTGCAAGAATAGACATGGTGTCAGAGGGTCTGACCTTGATGATGAATGCCCCCTGGATAGCTTTTTCTGGGTTGGTGGTCTTCATGTCCCCTGGACAGTGACCTCAGAGATAGGAGGTGGTCTATGCCAGGCTTCACGTCCCCAATCATGAGCTCCCCAATTTTGGCAGTGCGAGAGGATCATGGCCCTTGGGTTCTCCATGACGTCTACTTCCGATGCTTATGATGAGGTCACTAGAATCATCAATGCTCTACTCTGACGACTTGCTTCCGATGTCATGTCCCATGCCATCTGGAAAGAGATTGTACATCTAGGAGGTCGAATAGGAGGCGCCGCCCCTCCTCTCGTGGGGCTTGGTGTCTTGCTACCTTCAGCGTGGAGACTGGAGGAGACACTGCTCATCCCCGACAACCTACTTTCGATGCAGGTTGCCTTGTCACTTGGCGAAGGAGTGCAGGGGGAACAACCTGGTTGTAGGTTCCCTTCTGCCCAAGGCTGGTTTCATGCTAACATTCGAGTCTACAGGTGGATCGATCGGTGGTGCCACGACTGTCATCGTCGACCAACTTCAGAACAAGGAGAGTTTAGCTGATGCCAAGGAAGCCCAGATTTCTAGATGGGTAACTGATTTGGCTGGCCTTCACAAGTGTCTGCCTTAAAGACATCTTCATGATTTCTTTGAGGATCATTTGGGAGGTGAGTCCCATGGTTCCCCGAGCTGGTGCTTTGAAGAGCACTCCTGTTGCTCCTCAAATAGGTATGTGGATGTGTCTTTCCATGCTGACGCTTTTGCAGGTGACTTTGAGGAAGAGGACTTTAACCTCCTTTTTGACTACTTTGGGGGTTATAAGATAGAAGGATGATATGCATGAAATGAGGTTGATGTACTTAGATGAAGTGGTGCACGTTGAGTAGATGAGGAGGGTTTGTTTTATGGATGTTCTTTTTAAGAGTTCTTGGGTGAGTGATGATGATATGATGTAATGTTATGATGACTCCTTTTTTGGCCTGCACGTGGGGAAAGATGAATAAGATGGACCTCATTTTTATTTTAAAAAAAGTTCCACTTTTCCTATTTTCAATGTATTAACATGTACTAGGATTTTGCACATGCAATAAGGTGAAGGAAACCCTAGTTCTGAACTTTTCACATAAAATTCCAATTTAGACTCTGAGAACATCATCATTGTCTTAGTTAAAGTTTTATGATCAAAATTACATTATATTATGTATTTTGAAGATATGGAGTTTTAGATGCAATTTTGATAATTTTTAACTAATTAATTCATTCTTAAAAACACTTTTTTGAAAAACATAAAATCAAGCATTGAAAATATTTTTATTAGAAATCTCATCTTTTTCTGATTCCAGAACATCTTACTTTTATTTTTTGACCAACGGACCAATGATAACTTGCCACGTAGACACTTCGTTTGAAAACATAGCGAGAGAGAGCAAGAGAGAGGGAGGGAGGGGTGGGGCCTACTGCTTGGCCAATCACCATGGGCCAAGTCAGCGACCCGCCTTGCTGGCTGCTGAGCTAGCCCGTGAAAAACCACTAGAGGGGGGTGAATAGGGTTTTATAATTATTTTAAAAATAATTCAACTCAAGAAACCACAATTGAGATAAGGAGAAAGAGGCAAGGTGTTTAGAGTGGTTCCACCCTTAGCAAAAACTAAGGGAGTAAGTCCATTACCCAATTGTTTCCAATTGGGATTTGAATGTACTTGAATTTAATTACCTTTTTAGGATGTTACACAAAATTACAAATACTTTCCTCACCCTTTGGACAACCTTCACCCCGAAGTCATCTCACCAACTATGAAGCAGCCTTCACTTGAAGTAACTTCAAGCTCCCCCTTGAAGTAGCTTTCCTCCTTGAAGTAGCTTCCCGTTGAGACCTTCTAGAAGTAGTCCAATGTCCTCCTTCTCCACCGAGAAGATCCTTCTCCACCTGAGAAGATAGTACCCTCTCCAATCCGCAGCCTACAACCCTAGGAGTAGAAAGGAGAGTACAAGCAATAATAAGGAACAAGAAGGGAAAATGGAAATTACAATTACCGTTCTAGCACAAGGCTTGATTTCCTATATCAAGCATTTTGATCTCCTAATCAATGTGTATGAAAGTAGAAGTGCAGTGGGTAGGAGATGCTAGCCTGTAGGAAATGAATTTGTAGCAATGGAAAGGATTAGCAAATGCTAGAGTTGCTCAATTGCTCACAAGAATAGATTGCCAATTGCAAGTATGTATGCTCAAGTGTTGCACAAGTGTGTTTCGGTGTCCTAAGGCATGTCCTATTTATAGGAATGGCCTATGAATTCTTAAGGACATTCTAGACACTTTCTAGGGGGTTCTAAGTGCTCAACTAGCCATTAGGTATCCACCAATTGCTTTATCAACGACTAGTTTATTAATTCTGAAAAGTGCATGCAGACAGAGACAATCTCGGTCGAGAAGTTTGTCGATCGAGAGTCTTTCGATCGAAGTTTTTGTCGACCGAGGGACGGTCTGGAGCAAGTATATATAACGTTCAATTCCAACTCCCAACTACCTTGTATGCTGTGTCTAACGGCTATAGAATCTATTAGAAGAAATAACCCGAGATACT
Source organism: Alisma plantago-aquatica (assembly GCA_963693085.1). Classification (NCBI taxonomy): domain Eukaryota; kingdom Viridiplantae; phylum Streptophyta; class Magnoliopsida; order Alismatales; family Alismataceae; genus Alisma; species Alisma plantago-aquatica. The sequence goes on along the minus strand of OY856411.1, from coordinate 1,366,864,561 downwards.
CTCGGTCGAGAAGTTGTTCGACCGAGTTTATCTCAGTCGACAAAGAGTTCGACCAAGTTTGTCTCTATTTTGGTGGTTCTAGATGAATACTAAGTGTGTGTATGAGTGTGCAGTTGTGACACTATTATAGGGGATGACCTATCTAAGTGTTGTGAATGGCTAGGGAAGATCTAAACGCTTGATTTACATGATATCTAAGTACTTGTACATTATATACTTGTACAAGTTTTTACATTTGATTACAATCATGAAATTAACACATTGTGAGCATTTAGATCTTCCAAAGTTGTGTCATCCACTTAGTTCCTGCAACACTCAAATAGCACATTAGATCCACAAGAATGAAATGTTTGTCATTTTCAAAACAAAGGGATTTTGATGATGTCCATTTAGCCAATAATCTCCCCCTTTTTGAAGATGACAAACATTTCTAAATATAAATCAAATAATCTTTTAAAATGAGTTCAGTTTCATACCTGAGATTTACCTTGTGTATTCCTTCTCTTGTTTATGGAATGTGTGCTTATTATTCCCAAAGAAGTGTGGAACATAAAGTCCAACTCTTAGGGAATATAACAACTTTTAATGTAAAGCCAAGAGATTTATGAAACTCATTCATTAAGTATTTAAGATTTATATTATTTCTCCCCCTTTGTCATTTCAAAAAGATATCTGTTAAAATCATGTGTTAAAACTCCCCCTTAAGTTATGCTCCCCGTTCAAAAAGATAACCATGAAATCATTTGAAAGGATGTCCATTTGAAGCCAAAATGTAAGGATCAGAAACCGATTTAAGAAGCACAAATGTCAAAGAAAACATCTTCTAAGGGAGTAATGAGTAGTTGCTTCCTTTTTTATTGAATTGATCTAATGGAAGCAGTTTTGTGAAAATATCAGCCAATTGATCTTCCATATCAACATGATGAAGGGATACGTGATTTTTAGAGATATGATCCCTTAGAAAATGATGATAGATTTCAATATGTTTGGCACGGCTGTGTAAAATAGGATTATGTGCCAAGTTTATAGCACTTGTATTGTCACAAAAGATAGGTGTGGATGAAAATGTAAAACCATAATCGTTTAAAACTTGTTGCATATAAAGCACTTGAGCACAACAAGACCCGGCTGCCATATACTCAGCTTCAGTTGTAGAGAGGGCAACCATGTTTTGTTTTTTACTAAACCAAGATACTATGGCTCTTCCTAACAAGAAACAACTTCCGCTTGTGCTCTTTCGGTCAAGTCAACAACCAGCATAATCAACATCGGTATACACTTTCAAATCCAAAGGTTGTCTTTTAGGATACCATAAACCATAGTTTGTGGTGCCGACTAAGTATCTTAGAATCCGTTTGATAGCTTGAAAATGAGTTTGCATGGGTTTTGATTGAAATCTAGCACAAAGTCCAATGGAAAACATGATATCCAGTCTACAAGCGGTTAAGTAAAGCAAGCTACCAATCATGGCCATATATTAGGAATCATCAATGGGTTCCCCATTTTCATCCTTATCAATTTTAGTAGAGGTACCCAATGGAGTGGTAGCATGTTTGCAATGTTCCATCCCGAAACATTTTAAAAGTTCATTTGTATACTTCTCTTGGCTTATAAAAATCCCAGCGGGCATTTGCTTTATTTGAAAACCAAGAAAGAAAGTCAATTCTCCCACGAGACTCGTTTCAAATTCCTTTTGTATAATATCACTTAATTGTTTACATAAGGATTCATTTGATGCACCAAAGATAATATCATCAACATAAATTTGAACAATTAGAAAGTCGAATTCATACGTTTTGAAAAATAAAGTAGAATTTGAATTTCCAATTGAAAAACTATTAGCAAAGAGATATTTTTGAGCCTTTCATACCAATTTCTAGGTGCTTGTTTTAAGCCATAAAGTGTTTTCTTAAGTTTGTAAACATGATCATATTTACCAGGAATTTCAAAACTAGGTGGTTGGGCAACATATACTTCCTCTTGTATTATTCCATTTAGAAATGCACTTTTTACATCCATTTGGAATAGTTTGATGTTTTTGTGGGTAGCTATAGCTAGTAGCATTCTAATGGCTTCAAGTCTTGCCACTGGTGCATAAGTTTCATCAAAATCTATTCCTTCTTGTTGATTATACCCTTGTGCTACCAACCTAGCTTTATTTCTTACTACTTCCATGGCTTCATTTAACTTATTTCTAAAAACCCACTTAGTTCCAATAATGGTTTTATCTTGAGGTTTAGGAACTAAGTCCCATACATCATTCTTAGTGAATTGGTTTAATTCTTCTTGCATTTCCATTATCCAATAATCATCTTTTAGAGCTTCATTCACCTTCTTAGGTTCAATTATCGATACAAATGCCATATTTGCAACATCTCTAAAAGATGAACGGGTTTTTATTTTATCATTAGGATTTCCAATGATTAGTTCTTGAGGATGATCCTTAATGAGTCTAGGAATGGGTTGTTGTGTCTCAACTTGTTGATCATTTGTAGCATTTTTATCATCTTTAGTTGATATGGTGAGATTTTCTGCTTGATGAGTAATATCAACTACATCATAATTTTCAGTTCTTAGTTCTTCATGAAAGGTAATGTGAATGGATTCTTCAAGTTTTCTAGAGATAGTGTTGTAAACTCTAAATGCTTTACTAGAAGTAGAATATCCCAAGAAAAAGGTTTTTTGTGATTTAGAGTTAAACTTTTCTCTATCATCTTTTGTGTTTGAGATATAATAAGTTGATCCAAAAGTATGAAAATAGTCAACCCTTGGTTTCATAGTATACATGATTTCATATGGTGTTTTCTTCAAATAAGAGTGTACGATTACTCTATTTAGCACATAACAAGCTATGTTTACTACTTCAGCCCAAAATGTTTTAGGTGTATTATGTTCAAGCATCATAGTCCTAGCCATTTCTTTTAATGACCGATTTTTCCTTTCAACTATGCCATTTTGTTGTGGAGTGCGTGGAGCAGAAAAATTGTCAGTGTAGCCTTGAGATGTGTAGAATTCTTCAAATAGATGATTCTCAAATTCTCCACCATGATCACTCCTAATTGTGCATATTTTGTTTTGTAATTGATTTTCAATCTTTGAACAAAATTGTATAAAAACTTGAATCGTATCATCTTTATTTGCAATAAAATGTACCCATGTATATCTACTGTAGTAATCAATAATAACAAAGCAATATCTTTTCCCACCAATAGATTGTGTCCTCATAGGTCCGAACAAATCCATATGAATAAGTTCTAGTGATCTACTGGTGCTAAGCATGTTTTTGGGTTTAAAAGAGGTTTTACTTTGTTTACCCAAAGTACATGGTTCACAATTTTCAGATTGATCAAAAGATAACTTAGGCAAACCACGAACAAGATCATATTCAACTAGCTTTTTGATAACATATGAACTAGCATGACCTAATTTTCTATGCCATAGTTGTAAAGAATTTTCTTTTGCAAGTAAGCATTTTCCAACTAAAGATTTCATAGAGTTAGGTCTAAGAATATATAGATTTCCAACTCTTTTTCCTTCATAAACAACATTTGTAGTATTTTCTATTAGTAACTTGCAGCAATTTTTGTTGAATAAAACATCATATCCACTATCACATAATTGACTGACAATTATTAAATTATGGTGCAAACCATCAACAAGTAAAACATTCTTTATTTCAAGGTTTGTACCAATATTACCTATTCCAACAATTTTACCTTTACCATTGTCTCCAAAAGTGACTGTTCCGCTTTTCTTTTTCTCAAAAGTTCGAAATGCATCCTTGTTCCCAGTCATGTGTTTGGAACATCCACTATCAACTACCCAATCCTATAATAAAATATAGGTTTTGGTACCCATGTGATGGTCCATTATGGTTAGGTATGTTTAACAATAAACTGAATCATGATTTAACAAATTAAATTGAATCAGATCTTTATTCGGTTGACAAATATTTCGACCGACAGATGTCTCGGTCGAACAATTTGTCGATCGAAAAAGTTGTTGTTTTACAGGTTGAAACTGAACTAAAACAAAAATTCACTTGGTCGACAATTTTTCGACTGATTTTTTCTCCGATCGAAAATTCTTCGACAAGAATAGTTACTATTTTTACTATAAATTATGTTGTAGATTTTAGATTTGTCACAGGCATTCCCTCGTTCAAATATTTTGTTGACCGAGGATGTCTTGGTCGAACTGTTTGTCGACTGGGAATGTTTCTGTTTGTTTCAGTAAATTGTTTTGGGCTTAAATCATTGTAATATGCTAAGGTACCACTCTATTTAGTTGGGATGAGACATTAAGATATTCAAATGAAGTGTTAGGTCAAATCTCAACTTAATCATATTAAATTTGCTAAGTTTGGGGTCTTGGAATCCATACTAAATCAACATCCTTTTTCTTATAAGGATATGAAAAGGAATAATGTCCAAGACGCAAGCAATAATGACAACAAATATAATCAATTTCATTTCTCTTTCTAGGATTTTGAGTTTTTTTCTTGGGTACAAACATGATCTTGGTCTTAGGTGCTTGAGTTCTCCTAGGTTTAGGTTGATAGGATTTTTCTTTTGGAACATATCCTAAACCTCTTCTTCCATCGTAACTAGAAGAATATTTCAGAATATTATCAAGAACATCATTACCCCTTAAACCATTAATTTCTCTTTGTAGTTTATCAATCTCATCCATCTTCTTATTGATATCTACCTTTTCTTGATCTAGATTAGATAATAAAGAGTTTCTTTCCTTAACAATAGCATCATAATCAAGATGATTACATAGGATAGGTTGCGTCTGAAAATTATTCAGTTTTATAAGAAAATCAACCTTTTCTTGAGAAAGAAGATCATGATTTGTTTCTAAAGTAGGTAGCTTCATATTGCAATCATTTAAATATGATTTCAAATTCAAATTTTTAGAGGCAATACTGTCCTTTTCGAAAGAAGATTATTCAATCTAGCATATTGATCCTCATTAGTTCTAGTAACCTTCTTTAGTTTCTTTTTGCAATCAACATATTTGTCATGAGTATCTTGTAGACTAAAAATTAGATCTTCTTTTGGCAAATCAAGAAGGCTTAGCTCCTGAGAATCATCACTATCATCTTCTTTGGCCATGAGACACTCCACATTCTCTTCTCCACTTTCACTATCACTTGACTCATCCCATGCAGCTTTGTATGGTCTTTCTCCCTTCTTCTTGGATGAGATTTTCTTTCTTTTCTTTGCTTTAGGACATTAATTCTTGAGATGTCCCTTCTTTCCACATTCAAAACACCTAGGAGAGGAAGAAGAAGAACCAACAACTTTGTTAGATCTAAATTTTCTATATTTCTTACCATTAATAATTAGAGCTTCTTCTCCTTCATCTCCATCACTTGTTTCATCACTTTCTTGAGTGATGATCTTTGAAGCTTTTAGAGCCATATCTTTCTTTCTTCCTTTTTGAAGTTCACACTCTCATCGTTCTTCTTCCTCCAAGGTTGCCTCATGTGTTTCTAAGTTGTCAATGAGTTGCTCCATACTTAGTCGGGTGAGATCATTTGCTTCTTCAATAGCAGTCACCTTGGGCTTGTACTTGGGAGGAAGAGACCTAAGAATTTTTGATACTTGATCTTATTCACTAATTACTTTACCTAAAGCATTCAAACCATTCACAATAGAAGAAAATTTTGCATACATTTCACTAATAGACTCATTTTGATCCATACAAAACTGTTCAAACTTTTGTTTAAGCATTCCAATTTTAGAATTCTTAACTTGAACAGTTCCTTCATAGGTTATAGAGAGTCTATGCCATATCTCATATGTTGTTTCACAATTTGATATTCTATTGAATTCACCAACAGAAATTGAACAATAGAGTATACTTACAGCTTTTGCATTCATTTTGGCTGATCTTACAGTATTAGCATCCCAAGTTGCATACTCTATTTGAGAAAAGTCATATGGATTTGACACCATCCTCCAGAGATCCCAGCTAATTCCCTGGAAGTAGAACTACATCCTCCTCTTCCAGTAGGTGTAGTTAGTTCCATCAAAAGGTGGAGGTCTAGCCACGAGTGTTCCTTCCAAGTTGAGGTTGTTGAGTACCCCGTCACCCATTCTTCAAGACTTTGTTAGAGTTCCTTGAAGCCTTACTCTGATAACAATTGAAAAACCACTAGAGGGGGGTGAATAGGGTTTTATAATTATTTTAACAATAATTCAACTCAAGCAACCACAATTGAGATAAGAAGAAAGAGGCAAGGTGTTTAGAGTGGTTCCACCCTTAGCAAAAACTAAGGGAGTCAGTCCACTACCCAATTGTTTCCAATTGGGATTTGAAAGTACTTGAATTTTATTACCTTTTTAGGATGTTACACAAAATTACAAATAATTTCCTCACCCTTTGGACAGCCTTCACCCCGAAGTCGTCTCACCAACTATGAAGTAGCCTTCACTTGAAGTAACTTCAAGCTCCCCCTTGAAGTAGCCTTCCTCCTTGAAGTAGCTTCCTGTTGAGACCTTCTAGAAGTAGTCCAAAGTCCTCCTTCTCCACCTGAGAAGATAGCACCCTCTCCAATCCGTAGCCTCCAACCCTAGGAGTATCAAGGAGAGTACAAGCAATAAGAAAGAACAAGAAGGAAAAATGGAAATTACAATTACCGTTGTAGCACAAGGCTTGATTTCCAAATCAAGCGTTTTGATCTCCTAACCAATGTGTATGGAAGTAGAAGTGTAGTGGGTAGGAGATGCTATCCTGTAGGACACGAATTTGTAGCAATGGAAAGGATTAGTAAATGCTAGAGTTTCTCAATTGCTCACAAGAATAGATTGCCAATTGCAAGTATATATGCTCAAGTGTTGAACAAGTGTGTTTGGGTGTCCTAAGGCATGTCCTACTTATAGGAATGGCCTATGAATGCTTAAGGATATTCTAGACATTTTCTAGGGGGTTCTAAGTGCTCAACTAGCTGTTAGGTATCCACTAATTGCTTTAGCAATGACTAGTTTATTAATTCTAAAAAGTGCAGACACAGACAATCTTGGTCGAGAAGTTTGTCGACCGAGAGTCTATCGGTCAAAGTTTTTGTCGACCGAGGGATGGTATGGAGGAAGTATATATAACGTTCAATTCCAACTCCCAACTACCTTGTCTGTTGTGTCTAACAACTATAGAACCTATTAGAAAAAAATAACCCTGGAAACTCTCAGTCGAGAAGTTGTTCGATCGAGCTTGTCTCGGTCGACAAAGAGTTCGACCGAGAGTGTCTCTATTTTGGTAGTTCTAGATGAATACTAAGTGTGTGTATGAGTGTGCAGTTGTGAAATTATTATAGGGGATGACCTATCTAAGTGTTGTGAATGGCTAGGATAGATCTAAATGCTTGATTTACATGATATCTAAGTACTTGTACATTATATACTTGTACAAGTTTTTACATTTGATTACAATCATGAAATTAACACATTGTGAGCATTTAGATCTTCTAAAGTTGTGTCATCCACTTAGTTCCCGCAACACTCAAATAGCACGTTAGATCCACAAGAATGAAATGTTTGTTTTCAAAACAAAGGGATTTTGATGATGTCCTTATAGCCAACAGCCCGGTCAAAGCCGGTTCAATGGCTGGTCAAAACGAAAGCAAAAGACCGAAAGACCCTTCGTGAAAATTGAGAGATGAGAGAAGTGAGTGGAGGGGTAAAAACATCATTGTACATGGGGTTATCTTACCCCTTCAGCCCCCGATGCCATGGACGGCGTGCAGTACCTAATGCATGCAATATTTTGGGCAAATCTGATACACTCAACAAAACTCGACATGTAGGTAGTAAAAAGAAAGCTCAAGTAAAGACGAATTCAAGGGTACCTATGATTTTGACAGAGATGAAGACAATGGAGAGAAAGGGGATCTGTAATCCCTGCTACTTCGTCCGCCTTCCGAAGGGTCAAACAATGATGAAAAGTGCAATTGACTGGTGTGTGAAGTTGTAAAGTGGATGGGGATGCTTGGAGCATAGTTATTTATAGGCAAGGAGGAGTGGGTTAGGGTTTACGAACTTGGGGTAAGAGAGGGGACTTCGGATGACTTGGAAAGTCTCAAATATTTACCAAAACACGATAATCTTGGGATAAACCTGTGCGGAATTGAGAGAGGAGTCCATAGCAACAAAAATCACTCAATTTGGTTGAGAGATGAGAGAGATATTGCAATTTTAAAACCGACCAAAACCGGCGACCTATTTCCTATTTGGCCCAAGGTAAATGACGACCCACATATCATCAGATTAAGATCCAACAGCATATGGCTCACGCGACATATTAAATTAAAGTCCTTATCCAAATCGGAATACAAATAAAGTGGAGCATTAAATTATTAAATGAGTTTCTCTCTCTTCATTTGAGGGCTTAAACAATTTCCAAAAATAACCAAAATTTACACCTTGACTGATTTGGACGTGTAGAATCCAAATATGGAATTAGTTTTGCCTTTTTTGGACTTCTAGTAGGTTAAATAATTCAAATTCCATTTTCTCTTTCCTCCTTCATTAGTGGTGATAAGATGCCTCAAATTTCATGAAACTTCACCCATAAGTCTCTCTAAGCGACTAGAACACGATTTTGTATTTAATTTCACAAGTTGAGATTATTTATTTGTTTATTTAATTTATAAAAGATTCTACACACTTTCTCTCTCCTATTTTTACTCATTATCCAAGCATTATCCAAATTAGTTGCAAATTTGCCCAAAGGCTTATTTCTATGCTTAGATCAAGTATTTGGAGTTAGTTTTCCAATATGAGGATATTAGACATTTAATTTCACTTTATTGTCTTATCTCCTACTTTCTTTTAATAAAGACTTTAATATATACATTTATCTTCTAAGTTAGTTGATACTTGGCCCTTAAGTTTTTTTTAGGGCAAGAAAATGAGATTGAGTGCCAAACTATCTTCGTGGGTTTCCAATTATGATTTTTGGAACAATATTCTCCTCATTATCTTCTTTTACCCAATATATTCCATATTATCTCCAATTATTTCATTTATCATCTCCTTTATTTACATTCAGGATTTATTTCATTTTTCATATTCTAAAAAGTACTAGAAAGTTCTAGGACAAAATATTTTATCCTTTTTATTACTTAAGTGGACATTTTACATATTAAGCCCATTTCTAAGCTTTCATTGAGGTACTTGTGCATAAACCCAAATATTGATAGAAAAGGTGAACAAATTTTCATTAGACAATCATATTCTCCACAATTAAATATAAAAGCCAAAGAGGATAGAAATGAAAGGAAAATATGGGAAAGAGGGCCAAAAGGCAAAATGTCCAGAATTTAGTATGTTACAATATGTATGCCTTAAGAGCCAGTTATATAGTGATTGTATTGGGACATTATGTAACGAATTTGATTAATGATACAGGCAATTTTCATTCATTATGTTTGTTCAAATATGTGATAACACTACTACAGAAATAGCTTATAACGGCACATTTAGAGGCATCGGTTGTATCCAAAAAACCGATGCCTAAACCCTACAACGTCGACTGAAAACAGAAACCGACATCTATATGTGAAGACTGGACGGACACGGGTATCACTTTTTACTTTGCGTCAGTTACTCAATAAGAAACCGACACCTAAAATCGCCCACCAAATCCAATTTTTCTAGTGCAAAAAAATTACCTCCAAAATTTCATATACGGCGTCGGTTGTTTACCAAATAACCGACGACTAAAGTTTTTTTGCGAGATAGAAATCGACCCCATTTTTGTCGTCGGTTTGCTTACAATAACCGACACCGATGTGTGTTCTCGCGCTGTCCCCGTGAAAAGTTTACCCCCCAAATTTCCCAATTGGCATCGGTTTTAGATGGCAACAAACGGCTATGGATGTAATTCAAGAACTTTTTTTTGTCAGCATATGTAGATAGACGTCAGTTTTTTTAGTTGTAACTGACAACTAAGATGGAATATAGGTATCAGTTTATTGTGGTGATCGAAGCTTGTGGAAAATAGATGTCATTTTTTATTAATAACTGGTGTCGATACTTTACTTAATAGTACCTATGTAGTCGCTGAGCCAGACTCCCTATTTCATTGCACCATTGACTGTTCGAGTATCTAGGCCTCTGGCGATTCCTGCCGTTGATGCCCACCCCGCCGTCAGAGGAGCCTCACTCACCACCGGAGAAGTGCACCATGCCACTGGAGCCCGCTACCGACCGTAGCTACTCCCGTCACCGGAGAAGCGAGCCTTGCTCCCCCCACCTCCAGCAAAGGCCCTGCCACCGGAGCTACTAGCAGAGGTGTGAAGGAGGCTACTGGAGCTCTTTGAAGGTTGTTGTGGAGGTCGTCGTAGGCGGCTAGAGCTCAAAGGCTGCTGTGGAGTCTACTTCTCAAAGGCTGACCTAGCCGAGCTCTCTGTTGGAGACTGAAGGAGCTCGCCAAATCTACAAGTAGGTTAATTTTTGATTCCATAACATAATGCATAAATACAATGATGAAATTTATGCATAAATACAATGATTTTGATGCCTAGCAACACTCTATGTTGTCTTTTAATTGAATTTAATGTCAAAACAAAGCACATATAACTTGGTTATCATTGTTAAGAGATAAAATTCCTTAGTTACAATTAAGTATTCATCAATTTGATTAATTTCATGACTTTGATACATATTTCTCCTCATAAATAGTTAGTTATGCATGGTTCTGTACATCTTGCTAGTATAAACGAATTTATGTCCTAATAACACAATGCATAAATACAATGATGTAAAACCCTATTTTGTAAAAAGTATTGCATATAAACTAAAAAGTTGTTACCTCAGATCATATAAAACTATAATTTCTAAACCTAAAAACACATCCAAGATTGACTCATTAGGAGTAAACCTTGGATAGTCTCTAATTTGGGATTGTTTTTGAACTCTTCATCTTACTTAGTATGTAAGTGTATAATTTGAACTCTGGGCTGTGTTACTATCTCGAATTTGAGGAATGTGATGAGAGGACTGTTATGCTGGTTGCCTATTTGACCCCTAATTGGATATTGGGTACATGTTTCTGCAATGTTGTTAATTCTTCCTACTACTCTAAAATTGATGTATATTGACCCCTAATTAATACATTATAACAGAATTGAATCGTTCATTTGTGTTGTTGCAGGTGATGAATTGAGTTGATGTGCTTGTGCTCTTGGGGCTGAATTGAGTTGTTGTGTCATCCATTTGTGCTATTGACTTGCATATATTTCTTCTTCAGCCTTCAATTGAGGTATAATATTCTCACTCTCCCAATGTGCCATTAGGCTTCATTTTGATTAAAATATTTGATATATGGAATCATATATGGTTTATTTACTGCTTAGTATTTACTAACAAGCACGATTAAATGATGTTACATAAAACCTAGGATATGAATGATGAAACTAGGAGTTTAGGTATAAGAATGACAACATACATGTATTTGTTGGCCTAGAAACTCATCCAAGATTTACTCATTAGGAGTAAATCTTGGATAGTCCCTGGTTTGGGACTATTCTTGAACACTTAATCTCACTTAGGATGTAAGTGTATAATGTGTATTGAGTTTTCAATAAAATTTCAGTAGCATTTCCCTATTTGTTCTCTAAGTACATATGTACTTGGAGAACAGCGGGGAAATAATGTCGAAATTTTCTTGAAAACTCAATACACATTATACACTTATTAGTGATATTAGGTGTTCAAGAATGGGATAGGTGGTACACATTTATTATATATAAAACCTTAAACCCTAAAATTTTAACCATAAACCCTAATCTTTTAACCCTAAACCCTAATATATACTTGTTTTCTCTTTGATCATAGAATGGATATGTAACATTCCTGACCTGGGTTAAGCCTTAACCCTAGATGTTTTTATTAATAAGGTTGATTATATGCTTGCTCTTATCTCTTGAAAAGTAATTAAGGATAAAGAGGGACTTATATCTCAATTTCAATCCTTTTTGAATAATGTTGAAACAATGTTTTACTTATTTAGGACTAAAGTGCAATTTACCCAAGTTGAGGGGTTAATTTGCAAATGTTGCATGATAAAATGTTCCTCATATGATGAATCATCATAGGAATGAGTATGATGCAGTGGTATGTCTTTCATAAACTTGAGCACCAAGAAAGAGCTAGTTGAGCAATGTTTATGCATTAAAACCTAGTTTTGGTGTAATGTGCAATTTACCCAAAAACTAGGGTTCAATATGCAAAATACCAATTCTAGAGGGTCCCTCATGATTCTTGGCATCATATAGACAAAATAAAATGAGAGGGGAGCCTCATATGAAACATTTTGGAAGAGAGAGAATCTTGATATTAAAATAATCAAGATTTAAGCATAATTGGAACTTTACTTCAATTTAATGCAAAAAATAAATATAATAGTTGAGGAGCCGTTCAAACAAAAGGTGAGGGATGATTTTTCAAAAGGTTGGACGAGATTGTGCCTTGAAAAGGAACGAAAATATCTCAAACAAGTGGATAACCCACTCACATTAAATAAAGAAAAAGTAATATCCACTAATTTTTGGATATTATTATTATAAGGGTTAAGGTGCTTAATTTCTTTTCCTTTATATTCATGTATAATGAAGAGGTTTGCAAAGGGAAAGAGGATATCTTCGTGGGCAAGGAGTTGAGGGGGAGATGTGGCATCAATTTGAGAAATTAAAGGAATTAATTACTACTTTCTCTCTCATTGAAGTTCCTCATAAAAACACCATTTCTAACTCAATTCAAAGGCTTTTTCGATCCTTCTTTCTCTCCTTGCTTGAAAAACTACCTAGGAAGCTTAGGAGAAATAGGAGGACGAGTTCCAACCTGTAGGTAAGCTTCTTGATCACTTTTAACCATGATTTCATGGTGGAAATCGAAAATAAATGATGGATTTCTTCTTTTCTTCCATCAATCTTCCTTTCTAGCCAATCCATTTCACTCAAAAGCTTGAGGAACGAACCTTGTGGAGTGAGAAAGCTTCTTTCATCATTAGGAACGTGAAGTTGGAGCTTTGAAGCTTCATTGAAGGCGGGTTATATAACTTGAACCCCTGAATATTATTATTGATTTCATATCTTTAACTATTGTTGAAAGTCTCTCTATCCTCCGAATTTTATTTGATTGATTGATGAAATCACCATGAAAATCACAGAAAGATTCGTGGTTTTAGAGATTTATGATGATGACATCATAATAAGCACACACCTCCACAAGTATCCTTTGTAAACGGTTTCATGAACTTGAGACCAAACAGTCTCAAGATCATTTGAAACCAAACGGTCTCAAGACCGTTTGGGATCAAATGGTCTCAGACCATTTGGAGCTCAACTAATGATGTGATGGATGATAATCCAATGGATTGAATTGAATTGGTTTCAACAAGGTCCAAAAATTGAAGGTCCAACAATCATCAACCCTAAATCGGGTATTTATTGAAAATCTAATTAATTCCATGAGTTTTCCTTGTTTGGTTTGGGTCAAATGGTCTCAAGACCATTTGACACCAAACAGTCTCAAGACCATTTGGGACCAAACGACCTCAAGACCGTTTGAGGTCAGGTCATGCCCAATTTGAAAGATGGTCCAATGATTTCAAAGCAATTGATTCCACAATGACCAATATTGAAGCTTCATCGATTTCAAACCCTAAACCAATTGGGTTCAAAACCCTAATTGAGGTTCAATTGAAGATTGATTCATTTGAAGGATGATCCATTAGTTCAATAGAAGATTGATGCATGGGTTCAATTGATGAGTGGTTCCATGGATTCGATTGATGAGGGGATCAATCATTGAAACCCTAAATCGATTTGAGAGGTTGAGACCATTTTTGGTCCAATCGGTTTTGAGGAGGTTTGGACCAAATGGTCTCAAGACCATTTGAGTCCAAACGATCTCAAGACCGTTTGGGACCAAATGATTCCAAACTAATTGTGACTCAAATGACCTCAATTATCTTTGTACTAAATGGTTTCAAGCACCATCTTTGCTAAACGGTTTCAAACCGTTTGGAACTTAATTGACCAAGACCGTTTGAAGGTCTAAACGGTCTTAGACCATTTGAGGGTCAATCTCACAAGACCATTTGGGGTCTAGCTGACCAAAACCTTTTTGACACTTAAGGTGATTAAAGGTCAATTGTTTAATTCATCATTAAATGATGTAAATCAAGGGTGATTACACTAATTGTACCCTTAATAAGATAGGGTGATTAGTACCTTTTGAATGATTAATCTTTAATGTTTATGGAAGTAATGACATAATACACTGTGTCAACCCTTATTTCAAGTTGAGTTGACCTAATCTAATCAAGTTTGAAGTAAGCATCATCCTATAGAGGATGAGAGAGAGAGGAATTCCTACATGAATGATTATCATGTAGTGGTTAAGCCTCAACACTTTCAACATGAATAAAATGTGTAATTAGGGCATGATCCTTGATAAAGAGATCATGAAACTCTAATTAAGAAGGTTGATGAACCCTAACCCTAATTGAGGGCAATGTTAGGTGAAACCCTAATCTAGGGTAACAATGAAACCCTAATTTGGGAAAAAGCCGTAATAAACCATAATCAAGGGTAATGTAATATGAAACCCTAATGATAAAGATGGGAAACCCTATTCCTAATACTTGAATAGTGATTAATTTACTAATAAGTGAAACATATAAAGGGATTGGTAATGGATAACCTTATATCAATAATGCCTCAACTCAAAGATGAGTCCATATCATTGGTAATGGTTGCATATTCCAAATAAGTGACTTATGCCCAATACATTACATGATAATATGATGAACTGGTGTATAAAGTATTAGGATGGGAAATACCCTAATACAAGATAAGTTGATGAATTCAAATAAGATAAAGGTGATGAGGGAAGTGATACATCAACATATGATAGATATCACATCCAACACCTCATGATAGATACACCTTGATGTATCCTAAATCCAATATACTTGGAAGAGTAGTACATCAAGTGTGTCATGTCAATTGTTACATTATGAAGTAATGCACTTTGATGAGTGTAGGCTCACATACCTTAAGAAAAGGTTAAGCCAAGTTAATAAAGTATGATGTAATCATATTCTGGTAAAGTTGAGAGAGGAACTCATATCTTGTGTTGATGATTCACTCAATGATAAATGATGAGAATAAATAAGCATGATTGAATACTTATGTTATTAATGTTGGCTCCTAGCTGTGTGGAGCAATGAATTAGGGCTTGATCATTAATAATATGATCCAGAGAACCTAAATGGTTATTTATGAAAAACCCTAATGGAGGGTGATGATATGTAAGAGAAATCCTAACCCTAAAAAGAAAAAGGGGAATAGTGATACTACTCTTACATTGCATAAATGCTGATATTTAATTGATATAATTGTTATTATGTAATGATCATACAGGTGATCATGAGATGATGAGCATAGCCAAGTATGAGCTATGATGTTTTAATTATTTAAATGCCTTATGGGCCTCGTGAGCCATTATATGTATTGTTTCCTAGTAAGAGGTAACAAGAGACTAAATGGGATTTGAGAGCCATGTGAGATGCTTGTGTAGCAAGTATCATGTTTACCTTGGTCGGATGACCCGAAGGTATTAGTTACCAGGTAAGTGGTAACAAGTGTTCTTTGATGAACTGAGGGTTTAATTAAATACCCATATTCCATAATCATGATGATGAGATGTTAAGGGATGAGAATGCCCATGACGTGACAAGGGATTAAGATCCCAATGTTCTATAAAATGTTGAAAAGTACTTGATAGATAAATCATACTCTTCTTTGTAGAAATTTTCATAATAATGTTTGAGAACTTGACTGATGCTAAAAGAGCATAGTGTAATGCACATAATTAATCAAGTGAAATCTTATCATGTAGTGCGATGGCCATATAACCATCAGTGTCAGAATTTGCTGGATGGTGAAACGGGTTGCTCCGCGGCATAACCTAGAGTGCATATTTTTGAATATGCAGGGGTGATGGGAGAAAATATCCTTACGAACTAATGGAGGAAATGATGCGAGATAAACATTAAATCTCTCAATCCTTCATTATATATATGTCGGGTGGATGTATCACTAATCCCCTGAAGCTGGGATGGATGTATCACGAATCTCCCAATAATATTAATGCTGGATCGATGTGAGATAAACATGAAATCTCTCGATTGTGAACAGAGTACAACATGCCACTATAACTCTATAGCAAAGTTACTAGTATACCCTGGAAAGCTATTTAGCAGAGACACAAGATGTCCTGCATGGAATCTCATACTGACCGAGATAAGGGAGGTCATGGTAGCTGGCTCTACCTTTGACCTTGTATGACACCAATTTTGACTTCGCAATGGTCGGTTGGAGTATGAGCAGTATACCTCATCTCCTCAGGACTTAAGTGTGATTGTAAAATGTAATCAGTTGTATAACATGTTTGCTTAAGGATTGAATATGAAAATCATTGGCTAATGTTACATTTCTTTTATGCATCTTTAGTTGATAGATGATATATTTATGATTCCTTGCATTTCTTGCAAAGTAGATAGATGATGTATAATTCTATCACGGGTAGATGCAATGTTCTCCTTAAGAAAGGAGATTATCATATTCTATTCATATAGGGATTAATACTGTTGTTAATATAAAAGAATTCCTACTCAGTTTTATTCTGTTAATCTGCAATAATAATGTTTCTGGTGGAGAGTTATATCTCTCTCTCCCCCGTGAGATCCAACTTTTTAGGTAAACGTAGAAGAAGAAGCAGGAACCCTATAGCAAGGGAAGAGCAGCAGCAACAATAGGGACGGTAGTGAAAACTCAGGTGGATGCACTGGCTGTCAAGTTGTGTATAGAAAGTCCTATGTGTTGTCTCTGTACTCTCTGGTCCTCAGAGTTAGTAGTCGGTTTTAATGTATCGATATGAGATTTTGGCTTGATGCCTCGAGGTTCTTATACTGCCTGTGTATAGTTTAACAGAGTAGATAAAGTTGTAATCCTTGAGATGAAATGATACCAGAAATGTATATGTGAACTAGAATGCAGTGGAATTACTTTGGTTCTTTTTGAAAGATTTTTCCTTTGTTGGATCTCTTGTAAAAAGGTTTTAATTTTTAGTGATTTTAAGTAATCCACTGCTAATGAACGCTTCCGCTTAAGTAAATCGTGTTTTTGTGAGTTGGATGCCACAGGATAGATCATGGATGTCCATTCCAAATCGCTGCACCCTAGAGTTTATATCTAGTCTTGATCAGTTAATTAGATTTGCCGAGGAACATAAGAAACAACTTGGAGATAGGTTCTACTGTCAGTGTAGGCATTCCAGTAACAACTTGAAAGTCAGCATTGGTGACGAAATCAAAAGTCATGTCATGTATAATAGGATTGTACAAGGCTATACAGAATGACATTGGCATGGAGAGATTTCAAACCTGAAATCAATGGATGTCGATAGCAGTGCTTGTGTGGAAGAAGAAATTGCCTCCGATGATGTAGATGTGAATGAACTAGTTCCAGTAGACATCGTTGATGTGATGCTGGATAGTTGTGGGGTAGAGCACACCAATCCACCTCCCATGTTTAGAAACATTACACATGATGATGAGATGCCTTTATACACATGTTGTACTAAATTTACGGAGCTTAGCGCTGTGTTAAGATTGTATAAACTGAAAGCTAACAATAGATGGAGCGACAAAAGCTTCACGTCATTGTTGTCTTTGTTGACAGAAATTCTTCCTGAAGGAAACGAGCTGCCAATCTCAACATACCAGTTAAAGAAATTGTTGTGCCCAATGGGAATGGAGGCCAAGAAGATACACGCATGCCTAAATGATTGTGTATTATTTCAAAAGGACTATGTGGATTTGAAAGAGGCCAAGAAGATACACGCATGCCCGAATGGTACACTCATCCAACATCCGTAGATTGGTATCAATGAAAGTTCTAAAGTTGATAGGTCTTAAGTCTCATGATTGTCACACTCTAATGCAACAAATATTACCCATGGTAATTTGATCTATATTGCCAAAGCATGAAAGGTTTGCAATCACCAGACTTTGTTTCTTTTTCAACAGTCTGTGCAATAAAGTTATTGACCCTGATACTCTCAATAAATTGCAAAGAGAAGTGATTGTTACCCCCATGTCATCTTGAGATGTATTTTCCTCCTTTGTTCTTTGATATCATGGTACATCTTGTTGTCCACTTGACTAGGGAAGTGAAAATGTTGGGACCAATTTTCTTGCATTGGATGTATCCCTTTGAACGATACATGAGCATTTTTAAAGGTGATGTTCGAAACCATTATCGGCCTGAAGGGAGTATTATTGAGGGTAATGTGGCGAGAGAGGTTATGGATTTTTGCAATGACTTTCTGAGTGGTAATGACACTCCTGTTAATGACAAGAATATTGAGGAGCATTTTGGAAAAGAAATTTTGGGATCACGGATGAAAGTAATCAGCCGTGAGCAGTTGGAACAAGGTCACTTGTATATTTTACACAACATCGACGAAGTGAGTGTTTATATCGAGGAAATACCAATTTCATCAAGAGACAATATCCTCGAGCCAATTCAATGTGGCTTGCTAGAGAGAATAACAAGACATTTATTAAGTGGTTTGAAGATAAAGTCTTACGTCAACTATCTCAAACACCAGATAATCTTACTGAAACTATGAAATGCCTCACCTTTAAACCAAAATTGAATGTTATGTCTTATGAAGGGTTTGACATAAATGGATTCTCAAATTACACAAAGTGTCAAGATGATAAGAGTGTCATCCAAAACAGTGGGGTCACCCTTCAAGAGTCTTCATTTTTTTGCAAGTGCAAAGGATAAGAGTCCACATGAAGCTAAAATGTCATATTACGGTGTCATTGAAGACATATGGGAGTTTGACTACGTAGATTTCAAAATTCTGCTCTTTAAATGTAATTGGGTTGATAACACCAAAGGAGTTATAGTGGATGAATTGGGTTTCACATTAGTGAACTTTGAAAAGATTGGCAAGAAGTATGAACCATTCATATTGGCATCATAGGCAAAACAAGTATTTTATATCGATGATCCTGCAAATGATAAATGGTCGGTTGTTCTTCATGGTAAAAGACAGTTCATTGAAGATCCTATAGATGAAGAAGAGTACTATGATAAGTATGATGACTCTAGTCCATTCTCAGTTGAGTTTCCAACACCACCAAATATTGAAGCTAATGATGACTTGTATGTGTGCGGAGATCACAATGAAGGATTGTTAACTGATATAAGATCACAATATTAGAGGCATGCATGTTTATATTTTTTTAAGTGTTTAATTTTTTCTGAATGTGAACTTTACAATGTTTTATTATCTTCTAGTAATGTCAAATGCTAAATGTTTGATTTTTTAATGACACTTTCAGATGGTTGAGCATGAGCATGATGACTATGATGATGATTACCGTGAGGGTGAGGATATCAATGCACCGCCTCATAATGTAAGTTTTAAAAATATATCCTATATTTCTATCTATATGTCCATTTATAGTTATATCCTGTAAGTGTGACTATTTTGTCAAATTTTAGGTTGATGATGTACCCCCTGAAGAACTTGGGGAACTTGATGAGCAGCAATTTTTTTTTTGAAAAGGTGAGGGGAATCACTGTGATGAACAAGTTACTACAACAAAGGGGCAATTGACCCAAACGAGCTATGGATTTTGATCATGTAGGAAATCCAGTTGGAGTGAACCGCAACTCATTTATTTCATATCTTGGGGTTCTTACTCGTAGCCATTGTAGTCCTAATTTTGAATCTTGGCATAAAGTTCCTAAGGGAAAGAAAGACTTAGTATGGAAAGAACTATGCATGAGTTATTATTATTTGTGATTCTATTTTTGTAGATTACTAATTTTTAGGATATTAGTTAATAGCAATTCTATTTTGTAGAGTATATTTGATTAGGATGAAAAGTTGCATCGTAAATGCGTGATGCAATGCTGTGGGAGGGTCCTAAGGAACTATAGGACAAATCTCACCCGAGATTACATACACGATGTTGAGAAGAGGTTCTTGATTGATTTCCAATTCTAGACATTGATCACTTTTTGACTAACTCTACACTAATAAATTTTGTTTGTATTCTCTTTAAAAAATAAATTTAGGAAGAAAGCAGCCACTAAGCAATGGAACTACTTGGACCCCAAAGACTGGGATGAGTTTGTTTCCCAAAGAAAAATGGATGAATTCAAGGTATTAAGCGCCACTCCCAATTTAATTAATATACATTCTTATGTATTCACCTATTCAAGATTAACCTTTTGTGTTACTAACCAAATCAATGTGCTTACTAACAAGGTTATCAACGATGCTCAAAGAGTAAGGCGTGCACTGAATGTGCATGACCACACAATGGGTCTAAGAGGCTATGTAGGCATTCACCAAAAACTACAGGCCGAGTCTACTGCTTAGTCTGCTGCTACTCAGGGGACTGTAGAGTCCTCTACTACTGCTCCCGCACCTCTGCCTCGCCATACTATGTGGATAGCTGGAAGGTAAAACAAGAAGGGAGATATAATGAAGCCCGCAACTGCTGAGGCGACTGCAAAAATGATAAAATTCAACCCTTAGAGCAATCGATATTGATGGCATAAGGGATGAATTGACAGTTTCTCTTAGTAACCTAGGGCATCCTGAACGTATTAGGGGTGCATGCACTGGTGTGGGCATACAAGCATTCTTTGGGCCATCACAACACAAATCTGTCACAAAAGCGGGACTATCAAATGTTGAGGTAACCTGTTCTTTTTTTAGAATGTTATTGCGAAAGGGAATTCAATAATAAAAAACTAGCATTTCTTTTGTCCATGTATAGGTAGATGAGTTAATTAATAGGAGAGTCAATGAAGCACTTGATAGGAGAATCGAGAAAGCACTTGATAAGAGACTCAATGAAGCAATTAGAAAGTGGCAGGTGTCTCAACCTACCACTCAAACAATACCTATGGTGTGCCGCTCTTATCCTACTATAGAGGTGGTTGGAAGTAATCCTGTAGATCCACCACCTAGCACGTCTGTTGTAAGTATTTTTATGACATATATAGTAGCTAGTCTTTTCAAGATGATATGTTTATGTATATATGTATATAACATTATTTACATAAATTTGTAGGGGTTGAAGCCATGTCGTCTAAAAAGTCAAGAATATATCATTGCAGAGGCACAAGCTTACCCAGCCCTTCCAGGGGACACATTTCATGGGACTCCAGTACCAGATGGTGTGGTTCTTGTGAGCCCGATACATGTACTCCCCAATTGTAGGGATCATCCATTGCCATATGCCCACCCACATTCTGAAATACTTGGTGAGGTAGAAGGTAGAGTGATAATGTGGCCCAAAGTGGATGTCATCTATACTAATATTGTTACGACCCCATCTGAGCTTAATTGGTAAACTAGGGTTACCAAGATGATTACATGATTAATTGGACTGATCACTCTTGAAATATAATGAATAATGATAATACAATTAGGATGTTTTAACTATGATAAGAAGTTTAAGTGTTCGTTTGCCTTGAGAATTAGGGTTTGAGAAACATAAACCCTAATCGGCCCAAAATAGGGTTTTGATGATACATGAACACAAAATTTGATAAGTATAGTGTCTTAGTAAATGATTTTTATTATTTTATGGGTAACTCTTATTTAGTTCAAATTTGGATATAATTTGGATTTATAAAATGTGAACAACATTGGTAAATATCAGAATTTTTGAAGAATGTTCTAACCTGTTTATCGGTCGAGTTTCAAACTCGACCGATCATATTTCCAGATTTATATAGCAGTGTGGTAATTGAATTTTATCTTTTTATTGGTATATCCAATTGATCTCAAATTTTAACTGTGCTTGAAAAACACATTTTTAGAGACTCTTTTAAATTGGAATAATTTTTGGATGACTTTTGATCTCTACAGTGAGGGTGTCGGTCGAGTTCTGTGCAGGACAAACTCGACCGAATCTGCTGCATACTGCAATATAGCAGTGCACTTTTCTATTTTTAATTATTTATTGGTAACTCCAAATATATCAAATTTTAACTGAAGCTTTATATATCAATTATAAACAACTTGATAAATTCCCATAATTGTTGGAGAAGGTTTGATCTCTTAAATAAACGAATTACAGTAACTTTGTATAACTGAATATTCAGCCAATATAATAAAAGTTGAGTGTTGGGTCAATATGCAATTGACCCAAGCAGCTCAAATTGACTTATATGATCGACCACACACACACACAACTCTCATTCTTCATCATCCACCCCAGAGAAACGAAATTCTAGAGAGAGAGGGAGAGTTAGGGCTTGAGTGGAGAAAGAGGAGGAATTGCTGACCTAGGGTTTTGCGGTCTGAGGAATGGTGAAATCAAGTAAGTTTGGATCCTTTGCATAGACTTTTATGGTGAATATTCTCTCTCATGTCAAGATTCCGTCCATGCTCTGATTTGATCCATGATGATGTCAAAATTCCCTCTTTTCTCACCCTTTCTTCATAATCCCTCATTTTCAAGGTTTCCGAGTTGAATGGAAGAAGAATTGGGAGATTTGCTAGGGATTTGATATGAGTTCGAGATCCCCTGAGTTGAGCTGCAGTTTTGAGGTGTTTTCACACCTTGGGGTGAGTGGGTTATTCCTTTAAACATTATAATGCACGAAATTTTATTATAGCATCCAAATCCCTAATTGCTTGGTATGTGATTCTAAACCCTGAAATGTCCGTTTAATTTAAGTATTTGCAAATTGATATGATATGGATTCCTTCTCTGTTTGAATGACTCTTTGATGGTAGATTCACATCAGAAACGTATACAACACATCCTAGTAAGAATACTTTTCAGATTTATACCATATGATGTAATTAGGGTTTAACCTAATTGAGATATCACTAGAGTTTCAACCTTATTGAAGAGGACTAGTAATCTTATAAGTGGTTAGGATGTACCTCATGGGTTACCTTATTTGAATTTTATTCTTGGTGCATGATATCTCAGTGAATAGCATGGAAACCTAAATTTAGTTCAATTTCCATGGGTTCATACATATATTGACTGTATATAATTGTTGAAAGCAGTCTTTAATTTGTGAATGTTTATATCGTGTGAAATCCTTATGAGAGCCATGTGATAAGTGAATGAGGCAAATGAAACCCTAAGAGCAGGGTGTTGCTATGTGATAAGAGAATAAGGAAAGGAAACCCTAAGGACAGGGTGTTCTATGAATTAAGTTATGGTGATATGAAAGGTTTCCATATGAGATGTGGTGATGCTTAACTGTTGAATTGTATGTTGTTTGTGCATTTAACTTTACATGCTTGTTCTCTTTGAGTTGGTATATATATACTACAGGGTTTCTTATTTTCACAATACATATCTCGTGAATTGCAGGTGATGAGATATGACATGCCCTAGAAAGGGATGTTACTGAGATCATGCAGATATGTATGAAATGTTAGAATGAGAATACTTGTTGGGCAGACATGATATATGTTTGAATACATGAGATATGATGTTTTATATGATATGATATGGCAGGCCGTGTGAGCCTTGTGAGAAATGTAAAATGAGTTATGATTTCTGTTTAAAATGTATCTATAATGTTAATGTTAGACTTAGGTTCCCTGAACACCGTAGAACCCCTTTGGGAGGTCTGCGCCTTAGGGGTAAAACTCGTGTCCAACATCAACCGGTTGAGTAATTCTGGTGGCACGAGGGTTGATAGAGGTTATTCAACAATAATCCGTGTGTGTGTCACGGTGGTAACCCAGTGTAGACTCTCTGCCTGTGTGCTCAGGTTAGAGGAGGAGTCTAGAGCACTCGGAGTTAGTGCAGTGAGGCCAAAGAGCTTGTGGGCCGGAGAGCCCGTGGGTCCTGTAGCAGAACAGGACTGGCAGTCAGACTTAGCATTTCCCGGGTGTGTCGCTAAGTCTTGTACGGTGTGGCCGTAGTGCACTGCGAGTCTCTTATGCAGAGTACACTGCATAAGATCAGGGCATAAGCTAAAATATGATCATATAGGTTCACAGAGTTCCTTATAAATGAAAGAGTTAAGGAAGACTAGAGCATAGTCTTCTAGTAGTTATTCTTTGGATGCAATATTTATATTCCTTGTTATTTCAATTATATTGTTTTAGAACTGCTCAGTGTAGTATTTATTGTTGTTAAATTTCATATCGTTTACTCAAAGTTATATATGTAATCACATTAGTGCCTTAGACTGTTTCTTTGAAGTACTCATTCACTGAGCGAGTAGGCTCACCCCTCTACTCAAACATTTTAGGGTTAACCGCGTGGACTTGAAGATGGTCAGGGCATCAACGTAGATCTTCCACAAGAGTTAAGTACTAGATTAGTTGAGTCAGTCGGTCCTTGTCACTCTAGGTCCTCAGTAAGAGATAAGAGAGAGTTGTAATTATGATGTGTAATATTATTCCTCTTTTGAAATTGTATGCTATTAGTAGGTCTTATGTGCATAAGGTGTGAGAGACATCATGAATGTTTATACATGTATCTTTGCTATTAAAGTCTGGTTAGTAAAAGAAATGTTCAGATTCCCTTGTTAAAGTGATTTATGTGGTTCAATGCGAAGAAACAAGAGTTTTAACAGAAAAGTAAAGAAAAAAAAAGTTAAGGGTGTTCTTTGTATTACATATAAGTCCTATCTTATGCCCTAATCTCATGATTTGAGGAAATTGTGAGATCGGGGTGTAACAGCTTGGTATCAGAGCTTAGGGTGTGTTGTCAAGGACCATTAAGTTAGTAAGTTAGAGTCCTATGTGTGGCAGATAGGAGATGTTTGATGTTAGCTTTGGGGATTTGAGTATTTGGATATCCTGGCCCGATATCTGAGTACTTGGATCAACCAGTATAAGCTACTCTGTCTATTATCTCACGTATACCCTGGCCAGGTATACAGTGGAAGAATGGGCTAGAGAGGAACCCTAGAAATGTTAGGGTTAGATAACGAGAAAAGAAACAAGAATTAAGAGCATAAATGTAAAAGGAGATAGAACTTACATTTCATAATGTTGTTTTTGTTGGAAATGTATAGAAATGCTCTTATATGTTTGAATTGAAATATTCAATACTTTGAAATATGGGTCTTTAATATATGTTGTACACTATGTAGTTGTAGCATTTATTGATTTCATTCTTTGTAACAAGTAGACTAGAATTGACCTTTCAATGAGATTTTGTTAGTGGATAAGTTTTCTTCCACACTTCTGAGATGAATAGGAGTTGAGTAATCCTTTGTAGTTCTTGGCTTCAGGACTTCAGGTTTGGCCTGGTCCGGCTGGCAGGATGCGATACTGGGATCTAATGACTCCTATTAATTGTATAATAAGAATAGACTCTGGATAATTAGACCCACATCAGAGTAAGAATGTACATACAGTAAGATGTTGAAACATATGGGCAAGATCAGAACAAATAAGAATCAGTTGAAACTGGTATCTGAGGTTCAATTTTGGGGCCTCATATGAGAAACCCTTAATTGGGAATAATAGAACATGATATGAAGTTCATAATCAGTTTATTGATTAATATTATATGAGCTATACATATGAAATATGGAAAAGATATGTGAAATGTATGTATGGTTCAAGATAGCAAGAATCAATCATGAAGAATGAATCATATAATAGAGTATAATGCTTTTATGAACTCTAAAGCAAAGGCTAAGTAGAGAATAGGGTTGAGCATTCAATAGGTCCATAGAAGTAAAGAGTCTTCAAAAGAGTATAAGTAAAGAGAATTGTATGAACGTGTAATTCATAAGACTAGAACAACAAACTAGTTTCTAAGTAAAGAACATAGGTGCAGTTTAACGAATGAATAAGTCATACAAAGGTAGACTATATTCAGGAGAGAAAAACTTGATTGAAAGAGAAACTATGTTTGACCCATGCATGATCCACTTGATTTAAAAATGAAGAATATGTAATGTATTCAACATGAGGAAAAACTAATAGAAGGACTATTAATTTAGAACGTTAACTTCGCAATAGTATAAAGATAAAGGAGGAAATATGTGCAACATGGTATACATGACCATACATATGAATAAGCAACATGGTCATAAGAGAAAAATTTAGAATTTAAGATGACGGGTTAAAGAGTAGTATATGGTAAGAGGACTATGAAACGTAAGATAGGGTTTGAAATATGATGGAGAAGTTATAAAATAAAGAGGTTGTGAGATTCAAGCAAGTGCTAATTAATCAAATATCTCTGTGGATAACTAAGTAAATCTACATACGAGAATGTATTAAGGGAATGTTTGAATACAAGTATTCCAAGTCTTAAAATCATCTTCTCTTTCATATATTCCTTAACAATAGCAAGGTGGGAATGAAATGATAAGAAAATGAATCATATATGATGCATAACTACCTTGGTAGGGTCATCTAGTGAATGTAATAGTGACATACAATATGATGAAGTGCGATAAGAAATAAATTCTTGTGTGATAGCAAGAATGATGAATAATCTATTCCTATCTTAAATGCTTCAATGTTAATGATGTTTATTGTATATAATCATATGAAAAGGATAGGTAGCAAAAAGTAAAGAAGTAATGAATGAGCAGAGAGATATAGGAAAACACTAGCTTTGTGTAATATGTGAACTCGTTTTTAGAGGTATGCTTTATTGAAGGCATACTAAGTTATGTAAGTTGGTTCTATGTATGATTTCAGTGTATTGGTGCAAGCTATATGTTAATTAAAGGTGTATGATAGTTATAGTAATTCATACCAGATATGCATCCTAGTATTGTGTATTTGTGATATGGTGATACAGTTTGGATGATGACGGAAGACATGGAGGGATATCCTGAATAAGGTAGTTATACCTATTCACTCATATTAATAAGAAGGGATGATAATCAGATTGTCTGGACAAGTAACCCTAATGAGGTGTAGCTTGTTATACCTAGCTCTAATATAACTGATGGATGGTAATTGAGTATGATTAATGCTTGAATGACTGATACAATTGTGGATTACTTTATTACTATGGTTGAAACCCTAAAATGATATAATACGATGGTTACACTTTGAATTGTGTGTGGGCCCATAACCCACAGGTCCCAGGATCGAAACAGGATAGTATGGAATGAGGTGGTAATGCTTCACCTCATGCATCCATGACCCAATGGGGATGCCAAGAGTAGTATTGTGCAATTGATTGTTGAATCTAGACTTTTAATTCAAGACTGTTTTGCTATTTGAATAGCACTTTATTAAAGTTTAAAACAGCATGGTGAACTCGCTTTTGTCACTTAAAGGTGATACAGAACAATAGAACTTTCTGAGCCGCATAAGTTGAGATAGTTGTATCAGAGTATCAGAGTTGAATAGCGAAAGCGTGGTGGTTTATCTTTGCATTCTATGTTTGACTGTGGCATAAAGAATTTGCTTGATATCATTGAGAACTATTTGAAATATGTTGTGATTTAGTAAAGAATTAAAAAGATCTAATGTTGAAAACTACATTCAGGTATGAAATACAAGAATATAATGACATGGAAGGCTTTAGAAGCTTAGAATAACCTTGAATGAATCTTTCTTGTAGGTTTATGTTTCGAGGATGAAACATTCTAAGGGGGGAAGAGTTGTTACGACCCCATCTGAGCTTAATTGGTAAACTAGGGTTACCAAGATGATTACATGATTAATTGGACTGATCACTCTTGAAATCCAATGAATAATAATAATCCAATTAGGATGTTTTAACTATGATAAGAAGTTTAAGTGTTCGTTTGCGTTGAGAATTAGGGTTTGAGAAACATAAACCCTAATCGGCCCAAAATAGGGTTTTGATGATACATGAACACAAAATTTGATAAGTATAGTGTCTCAGTAAATGATTTTTAGTATTTTATCGGTAACTCTGATTTACTTAAAATTTGGATATGATTTGTATATATAAAATTTGAACAATAATGGTAAATATCAGAATTTTTGAAGAATGTTCTGACCTGTTAATCGGTCGAGTTTCAAACTCGACCGATCATATTTCCAGATTTATATAGCAGTGTGGTAATTGAATTTTATCTTTTTATTGGTATATCAAATTGATCTCAAATTTTAACTGTGCTTGAAAAACACAGTTTTAGACACTATGTGAAATTGGAATAATTTTTGGATGACTTTTGATCTCTACAGTGAGGGTGTCGGTCGAGTTCTGTGCAGGACAAACTCGACCGAATCTGCTGCAGACTGCAATATAGCAGTGCACTGTTCTATTTTTAATTATTTATTGTTAACTCCAAATGATATAAAATTTTAACGAAGATTTATATATCAATTATAAACAACGTGATAAATTACCATAATTGTTGGAGAAGGTTTGATCTCTGAAATAAACGAATTACAGTAACTTTGTATAACTGAATATTCAGCCAATATAATAAAAGTTGAGTGTTGGGTCAATATGCAATTGACCCAAGCAGCTCAAATTGATTTATATGATCGACCACACACACACACAGCTCCCATTCTTCGTCATCCACCCCAGAGAAACGGAAATCTAGAGAGAGAGGGAGAGTTAGGGCTTGAGTGGAGAAAGAGGAGGAATTGCTGACCTAGGGTTTTGCGGTCCGAGGAATGGTGAAATCAAGTAAGTTTGGATCTTTTGCATAGACTTTTATGGTGAATCTTCTCTCTCATGTCAAGATTCCGTCCATGCTCTGATTTGATCCAAGATGATGTCAAAATTCCCTCTTTTCTCACCCTTTCTTCATAATCCCTCATTTTCAAGGTTTCCGAGTTAATGGAAGAAGAATTGGGAGATTTGCTAGGGATTTGATATGAGTTCGAGATCCCCTGAGTTGAGCTGCAGTTTTGAGGTGTTTTCACACCTTGGGGTGAGTGGGTTCTTCCTTTAAATAGTATAATGCATGAAATTTGATTATAGCATCCAAATCCCTAATTGCTTGGTATGTGATTCTAAACCCTGAAATGTCCGTTTAATTTAAGTTGTTGCAAATTGATATGATATGGATTCCTTCTCTGTTTGAATGACTCTTTGATGGTAGATTCACATCAGAAACGTATACAACACATCCTAGTAAGAATGCTTTTCAGATTTATACCATATGATGTAATTAGGGTTTAACCTAATTGAGATATCACTAGAGTTTCAACCTTATTGAAGAGGACTAGTAATCTTATAAGTGGTTAGGATGTACCTCATGGGTTACCTTATTTGAATTTTATTCTTGGTGCATGATATCTTAGTGAATAGCATGGAAACCTAAATTTAGTTCAATTTCCATGGGTTCATACATATATTGACTGTATATAATTGTTGAAAGCAGTCTTTAATTTGTGAATGTTTATATCGTGTGAAATCCTTATGAGAGCCATGTGATAAGTGAATGAGGCAAATGAAACCCTAAGAGCAGGGTGTTGCTATGTGATAAGAGAATAAGGAAAGGAAACCCTAAGGACAGGGTGTTCTATGAATTAAGTTATGGTGATATGAAAGGTTTCCATATGAGATGTGGTGATGCTTAACTGTTGAATTGTATGTTGTTTGTGCATTTAACTTTACATGCTTGTTCTCTTTGAGTTGGTATATATATACTACAGGGTTTCTTATTTTCACAATACATATCTCGTGAATTGCAGGTGATGAGATATGACATGCCCTAGAAAGGGATGTTATTCAGATCATGCAGATATGTATGAAATGTTAGAATGAGAATACTTGTTGGGCAGACATGATATATGTTTGAATACATGAGCTATGATGTTTTATATGATATGATATGGCAGGACGTGTGATCCTTGTGAGAAATGTAAAATGGGTTATGATTTCTGTTTAAAATGTATCTATAATGTTAATGTTAGACTTAGGTGCCCTGAACACCGTAGAACCCCTTTGGGAGGTCTACGCCTTAGGGGTGAAACTCGTGTCCAACATCAACCGGTTGAGTAATTCTGGTGGCACGAGGGTTGATAGGGGTTATTCAACAATAATCCGTGCGTGTGTCACGGTGGTAACCCAGTGTAGACTCTCCGCCTGTGTGCTCAGGTTAGAGGAGGAGTCTAGAGCACTCGGAGTTAGTGCAGTGAGGCCGGAGAGCCTGTGGACCGGAGAGCCCGTGGGTCCTGTAGCAGAACAGGAATGGCAGTCAGACTTAGCATTTCCCGGGTGTGTCGCTAAGTCTTGTACGGTGTGGCCGTAGTGCACTGCGAGTCTCTTATGCAGAGTACACTGCATAAGATCAGGGCATAAGCTAAAATATGATCATATAGGTTCACAGAGTTCCTTATAAATGAAAGAGTTAAGGAAGACTAGAGCATAGTCTTCTAGTAGTTATTCTTTGGATGCAATATTTATATTCCTTGTTATTTCAATTATATTGTTTTAGAACTGCTCAGTGTAGTATTTATTGTTGTTAAATTTCATATCGTTTACTCAAAGTTATATCTGTAATCACATTAGTGCCTTAGACTGTTTCTTTGAAGTACTCATTCACTTAGCGAGTAGGCTCACCCCTCTACTCAAACATTTTAGGGTTAACCGCGTGGACTTGAAGATGGTCAGTGCATCAGCGTAGATCTTCCACAAGAGTTAAGTACAAGATTAGTTGAGTCAGTCGGTCCTTGTCACTCTAGGTCCTCAGTAAGAGATAAGAGAGAGAGTTGTAATTACGATGTGTAATATTATTCCTCTTTTGAAATTGTATGCTATTAGTAGGTCTTATGTGCATAAGGTGTGAGAGACATCATGAATGTTTATACATGTATCTTTGCTATTAAAGTCTGGTTAGTAAAAGAAATGTTCATATTCCCTTGTTAAAGTGATTTATGTGGTTCAATGCGAAGAAACAAGAGTTTTAACTGAAAAGTAAAGAAAAGAAAAAAAAGTTAAGGGTGTTCTTTGTATTACATATAAGTCCTATCTTATGCCCTAATCTCATGATTTGAGGAAATTGTGAGATCGGGGTGTAACAAATATTGTATGGTAAATTTACATTACGTTAATTTGTTTGTGTGTATATATGAGTCAATTGATCTGAAATTATATATACAGGTCAAAAGGAAGACACCCACTACATCTCAGCCTCTACCTCCACCTCCTGAAGTACCAAGTTGGCTTCCAAGGGACATACACACCTCGTTAGGTCTTAATTGTAGGGGTATGATAGTATGGATAGGTGAACATGATCCAAGTTGCCCTATAAATGTTTCTATTCCACAGGATGTCGTAGGTCAATCATACGATAACAAGCTATTTATACAAGATATTTTGGAGTTGTTTCGTTATGATTGGCTGAATACATCTATGATAGAGATATGGATATGGTGAGATCTTGATTATACATCCATATACCTTGTTTTATATACGACAATCTGGTTTCTTATATATTAATGCATACATAATACATATTTTGCAGCCACTTACACACGATATGTACAAAATTTTCATTTTTTCATGTGGGATTTTTGGTTCCATCTTTGATTAGTCTTGTAGATAAAGACCCTTCTTCAGCTACTTCATACTGTTGTGCTGCTTTTAAATATTTTGGTAAAAAAAAGAAGACGGTGATAATAGCTCCATTCAATGTCGAGTAAGTTTACTTTGCTTATAATTTAGACTTAAGAAAATTACATTTTTATTGTAGATTTGAGTTATTAATTTTTAACTTTCTTAATTATAGTGGTAGGCATTGGGAGTTACTAGTTATTGTCCCCAAGACGTTCACTGTCTATTATCTAGATCCTGTGGGGAATGAATTGAATACATTATATGGACACACAATGAAAAAGCCATTATTCTCGTGAGAAGTATTTCATATTTTTATATCCGTTAACATCTGTTATTACATTACTATTTAATAATGCAACTTAATGTGTTACATTAGCATGTAGGGCTTTACATGAGTTCAAAAGAGCTGGAGGAAAGGTCCCCAAGAAAAAGAATCAGCCACTAATTTGGGAGAATGTGAAAGTAATTTCCCGACTCCAATGTATATATTATTTATGTGAACTGTGCTTATTTGTATTTTTGAATATTTTGTATGTTTCATTTTATAGTGTACTACACAAGACAATGGGTGGGCATGTGCATATTATATGATGTGATTTATGGACCTAATCATCAAACATGCTGCAATGGAAATTTATAGCATACATAAGGTATTATATATAGTCTCATTAGATAATATGAAATATATCAATATTATTATATATTATTAATTATATATATATGTCATTCTCTTTGCAGGTGTTTAAAACTGACTTGACTACAGATGGAAAGTTATTAGATGTACATACTCCCCATACGAGGGAAGAATTAGATGATGTAAGAGAAGAATGGGCAAAAGCCTTACAAGTAGTGGGAATGTTTAAATATGATTGGGATAGTGATGGCGATAATGATGATGATGAATAAGGAATGATATTTCTAAACTTTGTTCTCATAATTATTTTTTTGTGAATGTGAATGAATTTTTCTGAATTGTCATATGTGTGAATGTGAAGATGATCAAAACATGAATGTTTCTACATGTGTCTGAATGTGAAAAGAGATGAAATGAATGGAACTGCAGGTTGCTAAATGTGTGTGAAAATGGAGGAAATTTGAAATGGAACTACTAGTTTCTACATGTGTGTGATGAAAAATAATATGAATTAAATGTGCTTATACATGTGTGTGATCATAAATTATTGTCCATCTTATTAATTTTGTAGGTTTGTGGCCTGTTGTTGGCTGATATCAATGGATGTTGTAAACCTACAGTTCAGAACTGAACTACAGGTTCTATATCCTGCTGACCAGCCATACAACAGGCCTACAAACTGATAAGAAAAAAAATCATAAAATAAGCGTCGATTATTAGTATAAAACCGACAACAAAGACATACATTGTCAGTTATTAGCAAAAAACCGACGTCTATGTGGCTATGGGTGTCAGTTATATATAAAGACCGACGCCAATGGTGCCCTTGCTGGCACATTTTATTGGTGGCGGGAAGGTTTATATAGTGTCAATTTTTGTGAAATACCAACGTCTTTGACCTGGATATAGTGTCGGTTTTATTAAATAACCGACGCCTATAGTGCCCTTGCTGACACGTTTTAGTGGCGGGAAGGGTTATGACGTCAGTGTTAAAACCGACGCTGAAAGTTTTGACTTTTAGCGGTGCCCACTTGGGTGTCGCTTTGAAACTGATGCCAAAGGGCTTAAATAACCTACACTTAAGGTCGGTTCTATACTAGTGTGATGATATAAATAACATATTTCTAAACAATAATATTACTCGATGAGATATGTTTTGGTTTGAGAACCTAAACATGAGATCATATGTACAATTAGAGTATATATATCCTTGTCATGTCCCTAATCAGATACTATTATGGAAACTGTATAGACAACAATAATACTTAAGACTAGAATGTGTGTTGACTGATGAGCAAATCTAATTAGTCATGATATTAGATATCAAGTCATACATATAGTAGTTGTTAGAGAACAAGTGTACATGACAAGTGCACATTGAGAGTAATACGTGATAACCATTGAATGGTAGTCAGAATCATCTCTAAATGTGATAGTGGTTATTGTGGTTAGACCTAAAGTCACAACAATAATCACATGGCGTTGAATGAACTTTAATACCATTCAATGTGATCTTGAATAAGGGTTGCTATATAAATGGTGTTTGACTACATTGTGACACATGGAGATTGTTGTGAATGATGTAGATGGAATTTGTCCCTCCTATCATACTTATATCATGGACAGTTGTTAAGTGATATTCAGACTTGCATGGCCATTCTCATATGGGTCAATATATGATATTGAGCTCACATGCATCTCAACAATCTACTTTAGTTCAAGAAACATAGATTGAATATTAAGAAGATAACAATTCCATACCCTATGTTCAATTTAGATAATTGTGACAAAGGAACTATAGGATCACTGTAGCACTAGTCAAACATTTATGTTGAAGTTGTCCTCCAACTTATCCAATTACTTTAGTAATAATGATGTGTCCCTAGACACCGCTCATTGCTTGTGAATTCATAATATAATTATGAACATCACAGCCAAGGTAATATGAAGCATATAGGATCACACACATAGAATGCGTTGGGAAAAGGATTTTAATCATGGCCATGATTTAATTTCGTTACTAAAGTATTTAGGTAATCAAACTAAATAGTACTGACATTGTCAGTCGTCTGACTAGAGAGTCTATTCGACCGACTAGAATGGCCAGTCGACCAACTAGAGAGTCTAGTTGTCTGACTGGACAAAAAATCCTCAGGACATATCCAACATGCCATTCGACCGACTGAAGCATTCAATCAACCGATTGGAAAGTGTCACCCAAGGAATGTCTGGAATGGTCAATTGACCAACTTTATAATCTAGTCGACTGACTGAAGCATTCAGTCGATCGATTGGAAAGTATCACCCAACGAATGACTGGAATGGTCAATCGACCAACTAGATAATCTAGTCGACCAACTAATTTAAATGGACTAGTTGGATTTGGTCAAACGGTTAATGATAGCCGTGATAACACCCAATTAATCATTGCATTAACAAATGACTAATAGTTGCACCACTGACTACAACCTAATCGATAGACTAAATAGTCCAATAGACCGACTGGTAGTGCGTAGGCTAGCAGGCTAGGAAATCAACGACTGATTAGATAGTCCAGTCGATAGACTGATTGTGCGCAGCTGCCGTCCAGCCAAGAAACTTGACCCTTCATCTACTGGGGTTCTAGAAACCCTAATCCTGCCTCTCTTATACAAAAGGAGATGACCAAGTCTCTCAACACATTAGGGTAAGCTTAGTATCTTACTTGTGAACAGGAGAAATAGCAAGGGAGAAGAAAGTTGACGCTAGCATGTTGATGAACAAAGAAACTACTCCTTCCCGTCGGCTCAAGAAGCATGATGAGGAGTTCCTGTTGGACCGTGTGGACTACGTACGCGGAGATGCAGGAGCTTTGCTGCACCGTCCGTTTGCTGCTCAAGAAGGAAATACATCTGCTTACAAGGATAGTCAATGGACTTATTCCAGGATAAGGTATATCTTGCACCCTCCTTCCTATGCATCGTTGTTGACACGATCTGTTAGTTAGCAAATATAGATTTTTTTTAAATTTCTGATGCCTTTCTCTCATTCCATATTTTATAACAAGAACGTGAATTAGCGAACAAAGATTGGAATAGATGAGAGAGAGACAAAAAGTATGAGAAATCAAAGATATCGTCATTTTTTGACAATTTTTCCTAGAACAGTGGTTCATTGAGGCCAGCCTCTTAGGCATCGTGGGCACGTTGAGCAAGGGCCTTGATCTAAAGGCAATGAGACTCGGTCCTTAACCCAGGTTGCAAAGATATCACATTTGATCATGTAAGATAATATGAAAAAGAATTAATGAACGAAAGATAGATACTAGAAGAGAAAGGAATGGAAAACAACGGAAGGTGAAGGCTTGGAAGAATTGAAGAGAAAAAAAGAGGATAATAAAAAAATATAGATAGGAGTAGGTTATCTTCTTTTTGGAAACTGGATAAATTGATGTACAATGAGGAGTTTTTAGACTCTTAGACCTCACAAAGTTTCTCTTAAAAAATCAAGATAGTTGCAAGCCATGTTTTTTTAGGCATATGATCCTCCCTACTTTTAATTCAACAAATGATTATGCATCAATATTCTATATTCTAGATACTAACAGTGTTGTGACAAAATTTACGCCCTCACCTACTATAAATTTGTGTATCGACATTGGCTGTTGTCTGTTGCTACATACAAAGGCCAACAGATGGAGAAACCACATCTCTTGCTGGAATTAGGAGACAGCCTAAGCCCTGTGAGGCAGACTCATCTTGACAAGCCTTTTACTCATACACACACGAGGACAGTATCTGGGGAAGAGGATGCGGGTAGTTGGTTTTATGCTGTTTTTGATCAAATTTCTATTGTTGTCTGCAAGACTGCTGAGACGGTAACTAATGGCCCATATTTTTCTACACAAA
Organism: Alisma plantago-aquatica; assembly: GCA_963693085.1. Lineage (NCBI taxonomy): Eukaryota > Viridiplantae > Streptophyta > Magnoliopsida > Alismatales > Alismataceae > Alisma > Alisma plantago-aquatica. The sequence continues at coordinate 1,366,828,468 of OY856411.1, read as the reverse complement.
AGACCCCATTCCTGGGGTATACGGTGGAAGAACGAATGTTCTGATTCACGCTAGTTCTGATTCTAGTTCCTTAGACGTGCGTATACAGGCTGATAAACATCACGCCACACTACCGTTTGAAGTAGGGAACAACGTGCTACAAGTCCTGCGTGCTTAGATTTGGCACTGCAGAGTTTAGCACTGTTATGACCCACTCTTAGATTAACTAGTAAATACAATGATTGGTGCATAATTAAGTAATTGAGATAAGTTAAGTGCTCATGTGGTGGTTAGTGCATCATCAAGTTGATTAAGTTGAATTAATATATAAGATACAACTGGTGCTTAATTAAGATAATTAAGTAAAGTTAAGTGATCACAGATGCGATTAGAGTTTTGATTAGCTGAGACAAGCTAAATAGCAAAATTTCTTTCTTTGAGGGTGTAGAGAATTTCACGTTTGACTTGTTGCAAAAAGAATCACCTCAATCGGATATCCGAGGTGAAAGTTATGGCATTTTCTAGAACTAGGGTTTAGTTTTTGCAATTTTTCCAATTTTCTTCTAGCCTTTATTTAACCTTTCCTTTTTCTCGCTTATTTCTTATCTTCTTCTTCCCGATTGAAACGGGGAACCGACAGTAGATGTAGAGCGGCGCCCAACCGAGCGCCCAAGCAAACTGATCGCAGCAGCAAGGGCGATCTAGGGCAATTTTGACCGGCAATTGATTTTCGTCTCCCACTCCTCTACCTTCCCTCTTCCTTTTCCCCTCTTTCCTTTGCCCTAACCACGGCCCAACCAAGCAGCCGAGCTGCTAGGGCGCTGCCCAGCAGGGGCCGCCCAAGCTGCAGCAGGGCGCCGGCCAGGGGCTCTCTTGGGCATAGCCTACACTCCGGAATGGTGCCATCAAGATCGGCCGAGGGTTCAGAGCGTAAATCCGCAGCTCCTAGCTGCGTTTAGGTACCCATCCAAGATTCCTTTTCACCTGTACGTCAAGGAGTTGCTGCTCGCAGCAGCAGGTCCGAAACAGGACCGTTTGGGCGTGAAGGGAAGCTCCAAGCAACACGGCCTTGAGTCCAATTTTGAGCAGGTCGACCACCTCCCTTTTCTTCTTCCTCTTTTATACCTCCCCCAGCCACACCCACCTGCACCTAGCCACCATTAATGACGCCTCAAGCTGCTGGGCGACGCCCCGAGCAACAGCTGCTACGCTTGCGGCCAATAGCCATTGTGGGCACAAAGCATCACAAAGAAATGACGTTTTGGGTGTGTCCTTAAAGTCCAAATGCGAAGCAAAATCGAACGACGCCCAAATCCAGAAGCTGTGTGATGTGCACGTTTGAAAATAGGGCTGTCCATAGGTTGAAGATGACCCCGTGAATGCCCGGAAGCGGACCCTGGACGCAATTCCAATTGATTTCGGACATCCCAAAATTATGGTGAGTAGTATTTCATTCATCTATCACTATTTAACTCGATAAAACAAGTGATTTTAGTTCAATCCGGTTTGACGCAGTTTTCGGCGTATACTCGGGTGTCGGGCAGTGTCGGTACCGTTAAATTACCAAATCACGCTTTTTAATTATTAACGCTTGTACATCGTTAATTAGCAATTGTTGTGTGTGAATTAGAATAGTATAACCACACGATCAATCGAAACTAAATTACTCGATTAAATGGTGAAATAGTAGCACAAAACCAGAAACTGGACACTTTGGGCATAAACTCGGGTTGTATGATTTTAAATAAATTAATCGAGCACAATTTCAAAGAAATAACGACGAGGTGAAAAATATCAAAGAAACCCTAGATGCACGCTCTAGGTAATGTTTAATGCGAATAGATTAATATTTTCTCAAATTGACACGCTTCTCAATGATATCAGTAGAAATTCCTAATTATTAATAATAATTCTTGTTATGATATGTAAGTAACTCTTAATTGAGTTAAGTGATGCACAAACCAGGATTTGGGTTAATGTGCACGTTTTTCGAGAAATTTAGAGAATTGATAATTGTTGAGTATGATTCTCATATGTGAAGTAAATTTCTTTAATTTGTGCAATAAGATGTTCAATTGTGTAAATTCGCTATATATGTGCCAAATTGAAATAAGTTGGGTTATTTATGCATTACTAATTTGTCTGAATGCATGGTAGGAGAATTTCTCAGAAATTACAATGATTTAAAATATATTGCTCTGTCAGTTTAGAATGACAGTGTATTGTGATCTGATATGAAAATCAGTAAATGTGATTTTCCTGTTTAAATGGTTATATGTTAATCAGTTAATAGACTTAGGTGCCCCAACACCGTAGAACCCCATTGCGCGGTCTGTACCTTTGGGGTGAAACGATCGATCTAGCCTTGTGCCTAGATGGTCGGGCTCGTGTTCAATAATAATCCGTGCGTGTGTCACGGTGGCACGAGGGCAGACAGACAGTGTCCAACAACAACACGTGCTTGTGTCACGGTGGCACTGGAGAAAATTGGGGGTTATTCAACATTAATCCGTGCTTGTGTCACGGTGGTAACCCAGACCCTCCGACTGTGCACTACAGGGTGGGAGGAGTCCAGAGCACTCGGAGTTAGTGCAGACAGGCCCTTGTGCGCCTGGGGCCCTTGTGCGCCCGAGAGTCCTGTGCAGACCAGGACGGACAGTCAGACTTAGCATTTCCCGGGTGTGTCGCTAAGTCTTGTACGGTGGGATCGTAGTTCGCTACAGATCTTCATATGCAGAGTGCGCTGCATATGTTTGGGGCATAACTATAATGTAATCATATAGGATCACAGTAAATTTAATATGTTAAGAGTTTAGAACTTCTGTGCTAGTTCTCATTAATTGCTTTATTATTCAAGATATGCAGTTTCTGATATTTTACGCTTTATAGTTATGCGATATTTGTTGTTGTATAGAAATGTGATTATTATCTGTAAAATTTGCTATGTCATTAGAAATGCTCTGTATAGTATTGTTCTTATGCTTTATTTCAAATTAATAAACTTAACGAGTTGTTTAATGATAGTTAAATGAAATACTATTCACTGAGCGAGTAGGCTCACTCCTCTACTCAAACATTTTTAGGTCAGCGACAGTTCCAGGAATCGGAAGGATCTTTCATCCCAACGTTTAATCAACAGAAGGTTTGTAGCTAGTCTAGTTAGAGGTCTCTTAGTCCTTTCCCCTCGGTCCTTGGGACATGGTGTGGGTGAGAGAGCGTATGTATGGCGAATGTATAAAAGATGTAAATTAACTGTTATGCTTTATTTATGTCAAACAATGTAAAATGTTGTAGACTCTGTTTATATTGCTAGTCAGTTTATAAAGATGCTTCCGCAGTTTGTTTAGTTTCAATTTACAGCATAAATCAGATTATACTATTAATCTCTTTAAAAAGTTTTAAAAAAAAGTGAAGAGTGATTGGCTTATGTGTAAATCTCATCATGTCGCGTCCTAATTTCGTGGTTTGTGGTTAATGTGAGATTGGGGCGTGACAATTTTTGGTATCAGAGCTTTGGTTTGAGTACATAGTTACTCAAGGTCAGGGGACGATAAGAGACCAATAGGATTAAGGTTTAGGTGTCTTTCTTCTATCTGTAATTCTCTAACAGGAAGTGTTCTGTTATATTATTGCAGATAGCAGGAAGAGGATCTGGTCACGAGATTCAAGTAATGAGCTAAGATGAGTCGTTAAGAATCATTAAGGTCAAAGAATAAAGTTATAAGTAAGGCGAATAATGAATGATGAGTTTTAGCTCTGGAAGGTCTGAGTGTTTAGATACCCTGGCCAGGTGTCTGAATACTTAGATTGACCAGTATCAAGCTACTCTGTCTGTTCTTCTCTGGATGCCCTGGCCAGGTATGCAGAGGAAGGATAGGCTAGAGAGAAAACCCTAGAAATCTTAGGGTTAAGAGATCAGAAATTAATGTAGGAGTAAGAGATTAAATATAGGATGTGATATAACTCCTACTTTATATTGCTTATTGATTAAAGATCATTAGAATTGCTCTTATATGCATGAATTTAGATTTTCAGTTTGTACAATGAGTATGATTCTTTTATATTGTTGTGACATGAAGTGAATTGTTTAATGTTTGTTTTCTTTGTATTAAAGTAGACTCGAAATCATGTATATATGAGTTTGCCCTAAGTGGATATTCTTTCCACATGTTATAGATTAATAGGGGTTGATTAATCCCGAGTAGCTCTTGGCTTCAGGACTACAGGTTCGGCCTGGTCCGGCTGGCAGGATGCGTTACTGAGATCTAATGACTCCTATTAACAAGTAAAATATGAATAGAAGTCTAAATGTTCTTTTATCTTGAAAATTAGGGTTTGAGAAGCATAGACCCTAATTGGCCCAAATTAGGATTCCAATAACACATGAATACAGAATTTGATAAATAGAATGTCTCACTAGATGATTTTTAGTATTTTATGTGTAACTTTGATTTAGCTCCAATTTGGATATGAGTTGGATATATATTATGTGAGCAACATTGGAAGATATTAGAATTTTTGAATAATGCTCTGACTTGTTTATCGGCCGAGTTGCAAACTCGACCGATCACATTTTCAGATTTATATAGCAGTGTTGTAATTGAATTTTATCTTTTTAGTGGTATATCCAATTGAACTCAAATTTTAACTATGTTTGAAAATCACAAATTTTAGACCCTCTATTAATTTGGCGTAATCTTTGGATGACTTTTGATCTCTACAGTAAGGTGTCGGTCGAGTTGCAACTCGACCGAATCTGCTGCAGACTGCTATATAGCAGCACACTGTTTGATTTTTAATTAATTATTGGTAACTTTAAATGACCTGAAATTTTTACTGGAGGTCTAAAACTTTATTAGGCACAACATATAAAATTTTCAGAATTTTTGGAGTTTCTGTTAGCAGTTTAATAAACGAATTACAGAAACTATTATAAAACTGAATTTTCAGCTGAACGTAATTAAAGTTGAGTATTGGATTAATATGCTATTGATCCAAGCAAATCAATTTGATCTATATGATCGACCACACACATACAATAATGCTATGATATTGATTTAGACCAAAACCCTAGGATGATTAGGGTTGAAGTAGTTTAAAGGATATCATTAGTGATGTAACCTTGTATACTAGTATCTTTGTAAAATAAGATCTTGAGATTTGTTCTATGAAAAGTAAACTGGCTTTGATAGTGATCTAGGGTTTTGAAGTAAGATAATCTGATTGGTACATGAACAACATGAAATGACTTAGATGAAAGAGTAAGACATAAACCTAAAATGTAACAATAAGTAAGTAACATAGAAATCGGAGTATTACCCGAGATATGATCTGAAGATGGTTGATGTAGTTCATGTTTTTAAGACATGGCGTCACTATCTTTATGATGTGACAATAGAATATCACCCTGATAAAGAGAATGTGGTGGATGATGTTTTCAGCAGAAAGTCAAGTTCAACAGCTAATGCATTCTCTGTGACAGGTTTCAATAGAGACCTGCTAGTAGAAAAGTGGAAGTTGAACTTAGACTTAGGGGTAATAACACAGAGTGATTTGATTGTACAGATGTAAGTTAAGCTTACTTCTTATGATCAGATCAAGAAACTACAATAGGGTGATAGTGAGTTAAACCAGACTATGCATGACATGATAGGAGGAAAAGAGACTAGAGTTTAAGTTTTTAGATGATAAGGTGTTCTATTAGCATGACATGTTGTGTGTACCTCGAGATAGAGTAAAATTCTTTTAAGGGGAAAAGGCTGAAAGAAAAGATTCTTATGGAAGAGTATGTATTGATGTATGCTATGCTTTCAGAAAACACTAAGATGTATATGAATCCTAAGAAGTTGAAATGGATGGTCAGATATGCAGAAGAATGTAACTAAGTATGTGGTTAAAAGTAGTATGTACCAGTAGATTAAGGTTGAACCCTAGAGATCTATAGCTACCTTGTAATCTTGTTCTATGCTGGAATAAGAGTGGGAATTTATCACAATGGATTTTGTGGTAAGATTACCCGGGACACCTAGAGGTTGTGACTTGATATGAATGACTGTGGATAGATTAATTTAGTCTGCTCACTTCCTTCATATTAAGTCAACCTTTGATGTCTCGAATTTTGACTAAGATATATATGGATGAAATAGTTAGATTGCCTGGTAATCCAGATTTAATCATATCATATTGAGATTCTAAGTTCACATTTAGGATTGTAGAAACAGTTGCTTTGTGCTTCGGGCACAAAGTTAAGATTCAATATAACCTTTTCAATTGCAGACGGATGGCCAGTTTGAGAAAACCATTCAGACTCTTGAGGACATGCTGCGAGCATGTGTTTTGCTTTTCAGTGGAAGTAAGAATGAATATTTAAGTCACATACAAGTTGCCTTATGTGAATGTTGAGTTTAGATATACACAATTGATAATGGTACGGTTTGAGTATGAACCCAGAAAACACAGATTTGGTAAATCATCAGGTGCACGATTTCAAGAAAGTACGATAACATTAAAATATGCAAATAAATCTAGTTGCATGCTTCCTATTATGTTAATGTGTATGACCTGACATTTTACATGAATTGGCACATTTTTCTAAGATATTATCAGAAATTCTCAAGTACTATTAAATATTTGTGATATGATACGTAAATAACTTTTAATAGAGTTATGTGGTGCATGACCAGGAATTTGGTTATTATGCACGTTCTTCGAGAAATTTCAGATAATCGATAAATATTACAGATGGTTTCTTATAAGTGGAGTAAATTACTCTTGTTGGTGTAATAAAATGTTCAATTACATGAAATTCAGTATGTATGTGACAAAATTGATTGAGTTTGAAATATTTATGAAATTTTAATCTGTCTGCATGCATGATATAAACATTACTCAGTAATTACAATGATTTGAAATATACTGCTCTGCCAGTTCTGGAATGATACCGTATTGTGATGTGAATTGCAATCAAACAGATGAGATAATGGAAACCCTAAGAGTAGGGTGTTTCCATGTGATTAGTAAATGAGATAACCCTAAGAATAGGGTGTTGGCATGTGATGAATGAACAAGGCAAATGAAAACCCTAAGGATAGGGTGTACGATGAATCAAGTATTTTGATATCAATTTTCAGTATGATATGTAGTGATGAATTTAACAGTTAAATTGCATGATTTTATTTTGGGTATCAAATTGACATACATTCTGTTTAATTAAGAATTTTAGTTTGTCTGCATGTATAGTATGATAATTTCTCAGTAGTTATCATAAATTGAGTTACTGTTATAACGATTCTGGAAAGACAATGTTTTGTGGGTCGATCTGGAATCAGATCAGATGTGTCCTAGGTTAAGGAACCTATACAGATGATTGATCGGAGGATCAAGAAACTCACGAATTGTGAGATAACATTAGTGATAGCTTTGTGGAGAAATCTTAACCTAGAGGAAGGCACGTGGAAACACGAGTCAGGAATGAATGACAAGTTTCCTTTTCTCTTTTAGGAATTTCGGGACGAAATTCTTATAAGGGAGGGAGATTGTTATGACCCACTCTTAGATTAACTAGTAAATACAATGATTGGTGCATAATTAAGTAATTGAGATAAGTTAAGTGCTCATGTGGTGGTTAGTGCATCATCAAGTTGATTAAGTTGAATTAATATATAAGATACAACTGGTGCTTAATTAAGATAATTAAGTAAAGTTAAGTGATCACAGATGCGATTAGAGTTTTGATTAGCTGAGACAAGCTAAATAGCAAAATTTCTTTCTTTGAGGGTGTAGAGAATTTCACGTTTGACTTGTTGCAAAAAGAATCACCTCAATCGGATATCCGAGGTGAAAGTTATGGCATTTTCTAGAACTAGGGTTTAGTTTTTGCAATTTTTCCAATTTTCTTCTAGCCTTTATTTAACCTTTCCTTTTTCTCGCTTATTTCTTATCTTCTTCTTCCCGATTGAAACGGGGAACCGACAGTAGATGTAGAGCGGCGCCCAACCGAGCGCCCAAGCAAACTGATCGCAGCAGCAAGGGCGATCTAGGGCAATTTTGACCGGCGATTGATTTTCGTCTCCCACTCCTCTACCTTCCCTCTTCCTTTTCCCCTCTTTCCTTTGCCCTAACCACGGCCCAACCAAGCAGCCGAGCTGCTAGGGCGCTGCCCAGCAGGGGCCGCCCAAGCTGCAGCAGGGCGCCGGCCAGGGGCTCTCTTGGGCATAGCCTACACTCCGGAATGGTGCCATCAAGATCGGCCGAGGGTTCAGAGCGTAAATCCGCAGCTCCTAGCTGCGTTTAGGTACCCATCCAAGATTCCTTTTCACCTGTACGTCAAGGAGTTGCTGCTCGCAGCAGCAGGTCCGAAACAGGACCGTTTGGGCGTGAAGGGAAGCTCCAAGCAACACGGCCTTGAGTCCAATTTTGAGCAGGTCGACCACCTCCCTTTTCTTCTTCCTCTTTTATACCTCCCCCAGCCACACCCACCTGCACCTAGCCACCATTAATGACGCCTCAAGCTGCTGGGCGACGCCCCGAGCAACAGCTGCTACGCTTGCGGCCAATAGCCATTGTGGGCACAAAGCATCACAAAGAAATGACGTTTTGGGTGTGTCCTTAAAGTCCAAATGCGAAGCAAAATCGAACGACGCCCAAATCCAGAAGCTGTGTGATGTGCACGTTTGAAAATAGGGCTGTCCATAGGTTGAAGATGACCCCGTGAATGCCCGGAAGCGGACCCTGGACGCAATTCCAATTGATTTCGGACATCCCAAAATTATGGTGAGTAGTATTTCATTCATCTATCACTATTTAACTCGATAAAACAAGTGATTTTAGTTCAATCCGGTTTGACGCAGTTTTCGGCGTATACTCGGGTGTCGGGCAGTGTCGGTACCGTTAAATTACCAAATCACGCTTTTTAATTATTAACGCTTGTACATCGTTAATTAGCAATTGTTGTGTGTGAATTAGAATAGTATAACCACACGATCAATCGAAACTAAATTACTCGATTAAATGGTGAAATAGTAGCACAAAACCAGAAACTGGACACTTTGGGCATAAACTCGGGTTGTATGATTTTAAATAAATTAATCGAGCACAATTTCAAAGAAATAACGACGAGGTGAAAAATATCAAAGAAACCCTAGATGCACGCTCTAGGTAATGTTTAATGCGAATAGATTAATATTTTCTCAAATTGACACGCTTCTCAATGATATCAGTAGAAATTCCTAATTATTAATAATAATTCTTGTTATGATATGTAAGTAACTCTTAATTGAGTTAAGTGATGCACAAACCAGGATTTGGGTTAATGTGCACGTTTTTCGAGAAATTTAGAGAATTGATAATTGTTGAGTATGATTCTCATATGTGAAGTAAATTTCTTTAATTTGTGCAATAAGATGTTCAATTGTGTAAATTCGCTATATATGTGCCAAATTGAAATAAGTTGGGTTATTTATGCATTACTAATTTGTCTGAATGCATGGTAGGAGAATTTCTCAGAAATTACAATGATTTAAAATATATTGCTCTGTCAGTTTAGAATGACAGTGTATTGTGATCTGATATGAAAATCAGTAAATGTGATTTTCCTGTTTAAATGGTTATATGTTAATCAGTTAATAGACTTAGGTGCCCCAACACCGTAGAACCCCATTGCGCGGTCTGTACCTTTGGGGTGAAACGATCGATCTAGCCTTGTGCCTAGATGGTCGGGCTCGTGTTCAATAATAATCCGTGCGTGTGTCACGGTGGCACGAGGGCAGACAGACAGTGTCCAACAACAACACGTGCTTGTGTCACGGTGGCACTGGAGAAAATTGGGGGTTATTCAACATTAATCCGTGCTTGTGTCACGGTGGTAACCCAGACCCTCCGACTGTGCACTACAGGGTGGGAGGAGTCCAGAGCACTCGGAGTTAGTGCAGACATGCCCTTGTGCGCCTGGGGCCCTTGTGCGCCCGAGAGTCCTGTGCAGACCAGGACGGACAGTCAGACTTAGCATTTCCCGGGTGTGTCGCTAAGTCTTGTACGGTGGGATCGTAGTTCGCTACAGATCTTCATATGCAGAGTGCGCTGCATATATTTGGGGCATAACTATAATGTAATCATATAGGATCACAGTAAATTTAATATGTTAAGAGTTTAGAACTTCTGTGCTAGTTCTCATTAATTGCTTTATTATTCAAGATATGCAGTTTCTGATATTTTACGCTTTATAGTTATGCGATATTTGTTGTTGTATAGAAATGTGATTATTATCTGTAAAATTTGCTATGTCATTAGAAATGCTCTGTATAGTATTGTTCTTATGCTTTATTTCAAATTAATAAACTTAACGAGTTGTTTAATGATAGTTAAATGAAATACTATTCACTGAGCGAGTAGGCTCACTCCTCTACTCAAACATTTTTAGGTCAGCGACAGTTCCAGGAATCGGAAGGATCTTTCATCCCAACGTTTAATCAACAGAAGGTTTGTAGCTAGTCTAGTTAGAGGTCTCTTAGTCCTTTCCCCTCGGTCCTTGGGACATGGTGTGGGTGAGAGAGCGTATGTATGGCGAATGTATAAAAGATGTAAATTAACTGTTATGCTTTATTTATGTCAAACAATGTAAAATGTTGTAGACTCTGTTTATATTGCTAGTCAGTTTATAAAGATGCTTCCGCAGTTTGTTTAGTTTCAATTTACAGCATAAATCAGATTATACTATTAATCTCTTTAAAAAGTTTTAAAAAAAAGTGAAGAGTGATTGGCTTATGTGTAAATCTCATCATGTCGCGTCCTAATTTCGTGGTTTGTGGTTAATGTGAGATTGGGGCGTGACAAGCACTTTGTGACATTGACTTCAAAGTCATCTAGTCCGCTTGACTCTGTTCCTCTTCGCAGAGGTTTTGGTACTGGTCAGTCGTCCAGTCGAATTCATCTAGTATCAGACCGGAGACCAAATCGGAGTCAAAGTCAATCATGTTGTACGCATTCCCTTACTCGACAAATTAAGGCAAACCCAGCCCGGCCTACGCCAACCCGACGTGTGAGCGGGGTTAGAGCATTTTTAAAAAATCATCACATAGTGATGTGGTATTTTGTTATTATTTCCTGGAGTACGAGTATGTTTCATCGTCTACTCTGGTGCACAGTTTTCTAAGTAGGATATTAATTACATACGATTATGTGTTCCACACAAGTCATTATAATATCTTTTGGAGGTAGAAGAGACCGCGTCACAGGATCAGAGCTCTGATGACTTAAGGAATTACAAATACAATGCATAACAAGATGTTTCAAACCCGGATCTTTGAAGAGACAGGCCGGACCGAATTATTTACACTACACTGAACCGGTAAGTCATTATAATTTGATAGAACACCACATTTGAATAGAAACACAAACTAACATAACCATATTGGACCTTACAATATTTTAAGATGTTGGTATTACTGGGAGTGGTGGTTAGACTAGTGATGCGACATGGTAACACCCAATGGAAGGATTCGGGTTAAACTTTAAGCGCCCGTCGTGGTAAAATAGTGGCATTTGATTGGATACACCGTGGTGTCTCCCGATACGGCTGGTCTTGAAATTTATCAGATCCAATAGTGACCTAGAAAAACTTCTCGTTAACAAAAAAATGCTGAAATTATTTACTCAAACTGTAGAATTCCTAAAAGCCTAAACTACTTTTCCTGAAAGCTGTTGATGCTGTTGGACTTTGGGTTGCATTAGTCTCAATTGTACATGATTTGAGCACGGGAGAGAAAAAACTTCTACACCTTGTCCAGGATATTGATCCACATAGTCTATAGTAAGATGATTAGCTGATCCACAAGTCTATAGATGTAATGTTTTGATGATTAGTTGTTCGGTTTAGAAAAAGTGGATGCTAGTGGCGTAGTCACATAGAGGCCTGGGTGGACACATATCCTAAAATTTTCAAATTTATCAATAATCAAGTATAAATAAACTGGAATTTAATGAAAAAGTATCTATTGTGCTATCCAATATCTCCTATTTAGGCTCTACACTAGTGGTGCCCCCTTAATCAGATTTTTTTGACTCCACCACTTGTCGACGCCGCAGTTTGTTCCCGTCAGTCTTCCGTCTCGATATAATTTTTATAAGCTAGAACCAATACAAGTTTGAAATGATATTTTATTTATGTTGTTGATAAGAAATAGATGTTATCTCGACTGGATGCTTGTCTTAAGATGGATCATTAAATAACTCAAAAGCAAGTTGCGGCAAATACTTCATGTTCAAATTTGTTATTCCAAGATGTTGTCCTGAGCATGTTATATTTAATCTCTACCGTTAAAGCACTTCGTTATTTTTTTATGAGTGGGTCTTTGAAGTAGATGTGTGTGATTAAGGTATAGTTTGGATGAAGTCTTCTCAAATCCCGGTAATCAATGTGTAAACTGTAAATTAACATACCATCCTATGATGCGCGGCATTAACGACTACATTTTTGTGAACGAACTAACAGAAAATGTGAATTTTGATAATCCCGCCAAAATTTTAGGTACTTGGAACTGCCAGAAAGCTCCCCGTTTGATCTTCCTTCCGCCCCTGCCAGCATTGTCAGACGGACGGAAAAGCAAGTTGTCTACATCTCGCTCTACCTGCTACCTAAAAAATCAGTACAAGACCACCGGAATTCGTAAATGTGGCGGCCAAACTAAGCCTTAATATTGTTTACAAAGCATTTGTCGCAGCAGATTTTCGCACCGGATGAGTGCCGCATGTAGTATGCATTTGAATTGAGCCGATGATGCTAATCGAAATGTACACCTGTGAATCGATCACTCCCTTTAAAAAACGGAACAGCAAATTCTTTCTCATTCGTCGTGATAACTATGTACGAAATGTTATTAGAGAAATGCTATTCCGGCGTAGCCTGTTGTGATGTCGGGGTCTATCGACGACTCGACGAGAGTCTCGTGCCCTAGAAAGGGAGTGAAGAAGATTATAAAGCCGAAGAATAAAGCGGTGAGCGATAGGTTCACTGCCCTATGAACTCGAGCTGCGCAGCTGCCCCTTTCGCCTTCGCCTTCGACTTCGCTTCCGCCGCCTCCTTCTCGCACCCGAGTTTGTTGAAGTCAACCCCTATGCTCGAGTCAAGATTGTGCCGCTGCCGTAACGCTGGTGGTGGATTAAGATAGCAACACGGCGGCGTTATAGTTTTAACTAATCAATTCATTACAATCACAGAAGAGTATTTTTCAACCAACGATTTTTCCTTCGTACACACATCCCCGTCCGTCGATCAACCTCGCCTATTCTGTTCACTGTCACCGGTTTAATGGGAGATTATTCGGTGGGTAGATGTCATTGTTAAATCGGTTGAATTAACTGAAGCCAAACCAAAGCGGAGCATGGGGACCGGTAGGCTTGTTTTAGCCGTCGCTCACTGTGGGCCACCGTCGGTGGTGTAGCTTTCATCTTGACAATTATATCTAGAACATGTTTGTCCTCCAGGCTCCTGCGACATGTGGGGATTGAGTGCTTGACGGGACAAACACCAGAGACGGCACAAAAAAGAAGACATAACTATTGAGAAATCGGCGTGATGACTGGTGAGTAATTCAAAATAAACTGTCAATTGAAGCAATGTCCAACCAAACACACTGGTCAAAACCAAAGCAATATATATATATATATATATATATATATATATATATATATATATATATATATATGAGTTTATTTTTAATACCCGCGCGGGTACAATATTTTTTTACTACCCCTCTGTTGAAGCGGCGGTGACATTATTTATAAATAAGGATAGTTCTCCGTGATAGATATTTCCTCACCGTCGAGCGCTTCAAACCCTCAACGTCTCCCTGTTCTTTGTCCTCACAACACCTGAATAGAGAAGACAAGGACGATTTAGGCGAATGCGACGATGAGGACGAAATGGGGACCGATTATGACGACAACGACTCCGAGAGCGATTACAATGATGACGAAGAGGAGGAAGGCCAGTACGCACAGCTAGATAATCGAGACAGCGACAACACCGACGAAGAAGAAGACGGCGAGAACTAGGTTGTCCCGTGGCCGTCCGTCCCCGAAGACGTCGCACCTGCGACGGCAATGAAGCCTCTGCCTTCACCCTCAACCTCAAGCAGCGACGATGCGACTACTACTACGACAACAGCTACGAGGGCTCGCCATCAGCCAGGGACAGGATGTTGCGGAGGGTGATGTTGATGCAAGCCGACGAGGAGTTTGATGGCGCAGCCGGTGGGTTCTACCAAGAAGAGGATGCTAGCGAAAGGGAATGCCTCCACGGATCTCGCCCCGTCTTACCACAATTATCAGGTCTGTTAAGACTATGGCCGAGATCTGCGTCGCAGTCTAGATTATCCCTCTCCCGCTCTCCTGCTCCTCCCAATCGTTCCGGTACTGATCCGGTTCAAAATGGGCAGCTCACCCTCTACAATCACTTTAATTTATATTTTGTTTCTTCTTGTTAATCTTTTTGTCTGTTGAGGAGAATTTGGTGTTTTGATGGTTGATTCATGGGGGCATTTTTACAGTAGCTAGGAACAATTTCTGAAAAGGAAAAACAAAATCATGTTTGCCAAAGCAAAGAAGGGAAAAAAAGCAAACCGTGGTTATTAGATAGCCCTGTAGCTGCGGCCAGTAACTGCTGCAGCTATGGCGGCCGGCCAAGAGCCCCCTTGGGCGCACGAAATCGCAAGGGGAAGCTTGCTTTGAGTTCGGCCGACGACTCCCATCACAAATCCGCAACGTTTGCCCCCTTTTTCTTCTTCCTCGCTCCATGGAAGCCTCAAATCAGTAGGGCGGCGCCCCACCTTGCTCAAGCAGCAGCAGCTGCGTTTTTCTTTTGTAAGTCACCTTGGGCACAAGGAAGCACCGATGAACGATGCTTTGGACTCGTGCTTGAGGTCCCAACACGACGCAGCATCAATCGACATCCAAATCAAGCAGCCTTGTGTGAGCTTGTGAACCTGTACTTAAGAAGTTACTGTCGGATTGAATAGGTCCAAACCGGAGCTCGATTGGCACACAATAGAGCAAGGTAAGACCAGCACGCAGTTCGGTTTTGAGAATAGAATTCGAATTTGTAGTCTTAGCTTAAAACTTAGTTTTTGATCGAGTTCATCTACAAATGAGTTTTCTGTTTCTGCACAGGTTGCACGGCGTGCAAAGTTACAGATAGCGGAACGAGTTTCTGCCCAGGTGCACGGCGTGCAAATCAGTTTGCACGGCGTGCAAAGTTGCAGAAAAGTAGAATAAAAGTGTACTGAAGGTGCACGGCGTACAACCCAAGTGCACGGCGTGCACGCTGCTGTAAAGGGCAGAATTAGGCGTGGTTGTGGACGTTTTTCGGTGTATACGAACACACCGAAGTGGGTGAGTAGTAGTTCATTCAGTAATCATTAATTAACTCAATTTAAATTTTTAATTTCTTCTGTATTAGTTAGTATAACTTCTAAACAGTGTAGTACATAAAATTAGAGTATGTTAGTCTCATTGTAACTTGAAATACTTAATATGCATAGTGAAAATGATGAAATTTCCTGTATTCTAGTTGCAATGTATTTACTGATTTCAAAATAGATGTTTAGCATCGAAACTGGATAAATGATACTGAATCATGTTTAATAATGATAAAGGATATATATTTTCTTCATGTGTTATTTAGATTGTGCATTATGCATGAAATGTGATTTTCCTGTTTAATTGTTTACTTGTTAATCGGTTAATAGACTTAGGTGCCCTAACACCGTAGAACCCCTAAAAGAAGGTCTGTTTCTTAGGGGTGAAACTCGTGTTGCAACATCATCCGTGCTTGTGTCACGGACAAACGAGGAAAGAGAGGCAGTGTCTAACAACAATCGTGCGTGTGTCACGATGGCACTGGGAAAAAGAAAACATGGTTATCTAACACCATTCGTGCTTGTGTCACGAAGGTAACCCTGTGAGACCCTCCGCCGGTGTACTCAGGTTAAAGGAGGAGTCTGGAGCACACGTGGTTGTGCAGCACACGTGGTTGTGCATTGAGGCCGTGGAGCCTGGGGTCCTGTAGCAGAGCAGGGCTGACGTCAGACTTAGCATTTCCCGGGTGTGTCGCTAAGTCTTGTACGGTGGGGTCGTAGCATGAACTTGCTGCGGATCTTTATATGCAGAGTACACTGCATATGATTAGGGCATAATAATATGAATAAGTAATTATGTAGGATCACAGTAAATTTATATAACTGCTTAATTATCTGGATTACCTGTTGATGCTTGGAAATGTGATTATATTCTGTAAATCTGTTATGTTATTAGAACTGCCTTGCCTAGTTCTGCATTTATGTTTAATTTCAATTTATGGGGAATGTTATTGAATGCACTAGTATGAAGATGGATGGATACATACTAATGTAGTCATGTACCATTCATGCCGTCAACAATTCGGCCAATTTGGGGATATCAAATTGCAGCTACCATTGTGGTAGTATTTGGCTAGCAACATAAGAAAAAGATCCTTGGGTGACAAACTTCATGACCCCTAGGGGTGAGCATTCGGTTAATTCGGTCAGTTACGGTTAATTCGGTTCGGTTAAACGGTTAATTTATAGTTTGAGATTTTAACCATTAACCTAACCAAATTGAGTCGGTTAATTCGGTTATTATCCAATCGATTAATGGTTAATTCGGTCGGTTAATTTGGTTAACCAAATAACACTCACATAATAATATTATTTGAAATAGTCATAGAATTTGGGACAATATTGTTATATTATAATAGTATTATTGTAAATTTAATTTTGTATGGCTCGTAAAAACTTGATTACTATATATATGGGAAAGTATTTTGAAATAAAAGTACAACTATATATGTATATATGCATGTGTAGGATATTATTTATGAATAAATTCTGACTATTCGGTTAATTCGGTTAACCAAACCAAAAATATCTTTAACCGTCAAATTAACCATTTAACCGATTAACCGAAATAAATTAACCAAATTAACCGAATTAACCAAATTGACCCAAAAAAATTAACCATTCGGAATTAACCGTTCGGTTAATCGGTTATTAACCAAATTCTGCTCACCCCTAATGACCCCATGTATATGATCTTGTTTGGGGTCAATTGCCAGCAGCGAACATGTGTCACTATATGAAAAGTAACTATCAAACACTGCAAGTAACACAAAGACACAGAGAGTAACTATATGGAATAAAAAGTAAGTAACACAAGGACACAAAAAGTAACTATCCAATATTGAAAGTAACACAAGGACACCAAAAGTAACTATATGATTTGAAAAGTAACTATTTGACACAAAAAGTAACATCATGACACAAAAAGTAACTATCTGACACAGAAAGTAATACTAGGACACAAAGTAATTATATGGTATAAAAAGTAAGTATGTGACATTAAGAATAACATCATGACACAAAAAAACTGACACTGAAAGTAACACCAGGACACAAAAGTAACTATGTGGTAAGAAAAGTAACTATCCGACACTTAAAGTAACAACAAGACATAAAAAGTAACTATACATGACAAAATATAATTGTTAGGCCAAAAAATGTAACAATTACACTCAAAATGTAACTATTTACACAAGCCCCACCCGCACCTGAACTGACCTGTATAATCTTACATAATTTTCAAGCTAAGATATCTTAATAAATATGCCTCTATAGAAATGTGCCTCCATCATTGTTGTGGGTTTGAAGGGTGTGAGGGAAAATCGAACAGAAATCACATGCACAATCTGTTGACTTCGGCATTATCTACCATCACCACTATCATTTTTGTTATAAAGATAGAACAACTCCACCTTAGCACTATCGGAGCTTTTCATATCAGTGCACATATGCCTCTACTTTGTTCCTAACATGGATATGGTTTCATAACACCTCCAGTTGTCCCCCTAACATGAAGTTGAATGCTGTAAGGAATGCCTGGATGCTCGTGCATATGACGAACAGGTTCATCATGATATGTTTTTGAAATAAGTTATTTAGACAATTATACAAACATCTTGCGTACAAGCAAGATCACAAAGCAGAAAATAACAAGATGTAACTTAGGAGAAGGCAAAAGAAAAGGGAAAAATTCGAACAAAAAATAGAGTTTCTTGTTTGTATTTCCGATAGTGCATTACAATGGTGGCATGAGATCCTGTTTGTATAATTGTCAATCAAACTGAAAGCGGACATTTCCTATTTGTATTTCATCCAAGTAACTACAATCCAGGGCGTAGGATGAAGATAGTCCTTGACATCTCTCAACATCAACGTATACAACCACCACAAGGCCAGGTTCAATTACAAAAATGAATCTACTGCCAATAAATTAGTTTAAATAGGCATTAACCCAACATCACTAGTAATCATTGTCATAGCCGTCGTACTCATCGGTGCGATCAACCTTCACCTTCATAGTACCATCCTCAATAGTGTTTTCCTTGATGTGGTCGATCTTATCTACATTCGCAACCCACCTATAAGCCAGGCGTCCGCACCAACATCAACGCTCGTCCCCATGCGAAATTAGACTTCTTATTTTCCGCTGGTGGAGCTATAACAGGTACAACACCGTAAGCATCATACTCAACCGCCAGTATCCATACAACAACGCGCCACCATATCGGACTCGCCGTGGATCGGAAACATCACAGACTAAAAGCTAAAAGCTTAGAAGCTTCCGTTTCAGATTTCCGATAAAGGAAGAGTACAAGAAGGTTGTCCAGATTAGCGACTAGAGCGTCAAAGGTCGGAGGAGGCTAGAGGGAACCCACTGATCTTGTACGCGCCTGTGAAGACGGAGAGACGAGGGGTTGAATAGGCGAGTGTGAGGAGCATTGTGGAGGAAGAAATTTGTATATTATGAAGGAGGGTAGAATGAATCGGAAGAAGATGACTCTCCTGGGATTGGAACGGAGAGCCCGGACAATGGAAGCCGGAAAGTGAGTCGCTTGTATTAAATATTGCATCAGGACTTGGTGAAATCGATCCCCTCCCAGACCATGAACCAGATTCGCCCTCAAGCATGGAGTCCCCACAATCTCAAGTCTTTCCCCTGCGCCACTCCGCCAGAACCATGACTCGGACCTTTGCTGATAAAAGAGAGGCGGGAGTAGTTAGGATGATAATTACAATCCATGCCATCGTACTTTCAGACACGGGTAGTCAACATAAAGTACCCGTGCGGGCATATATATATATATATATATATATATATATATATATATATATATATATATATATATATATATATATATATATATATATACACTCGAGTGTACCGGAGGCACTGTGCACCTCAGTCATTTTTAAAGATGCAATAACTTTTTAAAAAATCTAAACCGTTGATCTTCTTAAATATCTTAAGAACATACCATATAATAAATTTTAGCTCATTTGGACACTTATAGGTCGTGCATCTAAAGGATGCAAAAATCAGACATTTCAAATTAGTTTTGTGCATCGATTTTGTTTCCCTTGGATGAATGACTTACACTCATCCAAATGAGCTCAAATATTGTATGTGGTCTATTATTATTGTAACCATTAAGATCAATGGATTAGATTTTAGAAAAGCATGGTCTAGATAGGCAAACACCATTGGGGTGTACGGTGTGACCTGTACACTCGAGTGTATTCTAGCCTGACTCTCTCTCTCTCTATATATATACATATATATATATATGTATGTATGTATATATATATATAGAGAGAGAGAGAGAGAGTCAGGCTAGAATACACTCGAGTATACATATCACACGAATACACTCAAGTGTGTTTGCATATCAAGACTATTTTTTACAAAATGTAAACCATTGATCTTCACCGTCATACTATAACTAGGCTACATACAAATTTTGAGCCCATTTAGATGAGTTTAAGTCACTCATCAAAGGGAAATAAAATTGACGTGTGAAACTAATTTGAAATATATAATTTTTGCGGTCTTTATAACATGACCTATAAATGTCCAAATATGCTCAAATTTTACGTATGAGCTATTCACAACATCTTTAAGAAGATCAACGGATTAGATTTTTGAAAAAAATATTACATCATGAAAAACTACTTGAGTGTATTCTAGCCTGACTATATATATATACTCAGGCTAGAATATACTTGAATGTACAGATCGCGCGCTATGCTCAAGTTGTGTTTGCATATCAAGGAAATTTTCTTACAAAATGTAAACCATTGATCTTCATTGACATACTATAATTAGACTACATACAAATTTTGAGCCCATTTGGATGAATGTAAGTCACTCATCCGAGGGCAATAAAAATCGACACACACAACAAATTTGAAATGTATGATTTTTGTGGTCTTCATAACATGATCAATAAATGTCCAAATGAGCTCAAATTTTATATATGAGCTATTCACAAGATGTTTAAGAAAATCAACAGATTAGATTTAAAAAAAATTGCATCATGGAAAACTACTTGAGTGTATTCTACTCCGGATACACTCGAGTGTATTCTAGCCTGACTCTCTCTCTCTCTCTCTCTCTCTCTCTCTCTATATATATATATATATATATATATATATATATATATATATATATATATATATATATATATCGAGAGAATTTTTGTAGGAAAATTGTCTTCAAAAAGACTAGCATAATGACATCAATTCTGGCTACTAAACAAAGTCCTCCTGCAATGACACAGACAAGGAGGGAGAAAGAAAATATACAAAACATGGAAGTTGATTCGTCAACTAAAACATCCTCTGAATTTATCCTGAAATCACTACTACAGAACATGTCTTTGACGTCGATTGTTTATGCCCTTTTAGAGACGGTTCTCAAGCGACGCCTATGTGGGCGCCGCTAAAGGTCGAACTCTTCGTCACACCACAAAAAGGGCACCGATAGGCGTCGATTATGTATAGTAAGTCGACGCCAAAAGGGTTCGCGCCACAGAAAGGGTGCCATCTAGGACACTTTCTGCATCGGTTTGCAACTAAAAAACCGACGCCATATTCCCAGACGCCACGGCCGTGCTTCCCTGCACAGCCGTGTTTAGTACTATAGGCGTCGGTTTTGTACTAAGCACCGACGTTTTTTCTTCCACGGCCATGCTTTCCTGCACGATCGAGTTATTTGTCATATTAGGAAGCAGTTTTATCCAATAACCGACGATGTAAGCCTTTGATGACGGTGTTCTATAAATAACCGACGCCTATGTTTTTTTTTCTTATCAGTTTGCAGGCCTGTTGTGACTGGTCAGCAGGATGAGAACCTGTAGTTCAGTTTTCTGAACTGTAGGTTTACGACATCCATTGATATCAGCCTACAAACAAGCCACAAACCTGCAAAATCAACAAATATATTTTTCACACAAGTAGATACATTCAGACATCAATTCAATTCTCACATTCACACATGTAGAAACATTCAAATACATATAAAAACATTCAGACATGTATAAATATTCAGAAATATTCATTTACAAAACATCATTCAACATCGCTATCCGCATCCCAATTATATCTTACAATCGCCACTGCTTGTATGGCTCTTGCCCATTCTTCTCTTACTTCATTTAATATTTCCATCGTATATGGAGCATGTACATCTTTTAAGCGTTTACCTATAGTGTGGTCAGTTTTAAACACCTGCAAAGAGAATGATGTATATATATAAGTAATAATATAAAAATAAGATTGATATATTTCATACTAACTAATGAGACTATATATAATACCTCATGTATGGTATCGATGTCCAATGCGGCATATTTGATAATCATCTGCATAAATCGCATCACATAATATGCACATGCCCAGCCGTTATCTTGTGTAGCGCACTATAAATTGAAATATACAAAATATTAAAAAATACAACTAATCACCGTTCATATAAATAATATATACATTGTAGTCGAGAACTTACTTTTATGTTCTCCCAAATTATTGGCTGGTTCTTTTTCCTTGGGACCTTTCCTCCAGCCTTTTTGAATGCATCTAAACCCCTACATGTTAATGTAACACAGTAAATTGCATAATTAAATAGTAATATAATAACAGATGTTAACAAATATAAAAATGAAATAGTTCTCACCAGAATAATGGCAATCTCATTATGTGTCCAATTTTAGTATTCAATGTACTCCCCCAAGATCTAGATAATAAACAGTGAACATCCCGGGGAGAATAACTAGTAACTCCCAATACTTACCGCTAGAGGTAAAAAAGTTAAAAATTAATAACTCAAAATCCACAATAAAAATGTAATTTTCTTAAGTCCAAATTATAAGTAAAGTAAACTTACTTGACATTGAATGGAGTATTATCGTCTTCTGTTGCTGACCGAAAATTGTAAAAGCATCTATACAGTATTGTTGAACACTATCAGGGTCTTTATCTACCATACTAATCAATGATGGAATCAAAAATCCCACATGGTCAAATGCAAATTGTTTACATTGATTTTCGACTAAGTAGCTGCAAAACATGTATTACATATGCATTAATATATAAGAAACTAGATCACCAGATCTTACACAAGGTATATGGATGTATAAACAAGATCTCACCTTATCCATGTCTCTATCATTGATGTGTTCAGCCAATCATATATAAAAAGCTCAATAATATCTTGTATAAATAAAGAGCTTTCATATGATTGACCTACATAATTCGCTTCTAAAGAAATAATTATAAGGCAATGTATATTATGTGCCCATAGCCAACATGCCATTCCCCTACAAGCAGGACATAACAGGTATTTTAGGTCAGTTGGAACCCAACTTGGTAATGCAGGAAGTGGAGGTGGAGGCCTAGGTGCTCCGAGTGTCTTCTTTTTAACCTGTATATATAATTTCAGATCAATTAACCTCATATATACACATTAACAATATAAACTAATGTAAATTTATCTTACAATTTCAGTAGTGTAGACGACATCTTCTTTGGGCCACAATATCACCCCGCCTTCTTCCTCAGCAAGTGTATCAATATCTGGGTGGGCATATGGCAATGGAGCTTCCTTCCAATCGGGTAATACACGTATCGGGCTCACACGAACGTAGCCCTATGGCATTGGAGTCCCGTGAAATATTGCCCCAGGAAGGGACGGGTAAGCCTGCGCCTCTGCAACAACATAGTCTTGCATTCTTAAGCGGCATGGCTTCAATGCCTACAAATTTACGTAAAGAATGTTATACATATATACATAACATCTTGAAAACATATCATCTTGAAAAGACTAGCTACAATGTCATAAACAATACTTACAGGAGACGTGTTAGGCGGTGGGTCTACAGGATTACTCTCAGTCTGTGTATCAGGAGAAGAGTGGGTCACCATAGGCTGATTGGAAACCTGAGATGCATGCCACCACACTATTTCTTCCTTGACCTTCTCAGCAAATATATCATTGACCTTCTTAGCAACTATATCCTCGACTCTCTTATTCTCCTATACATGGATAAAAGAAACATTAACTTCTTATTATTGAATTTCCTTTTGCAGTAACATTCTAAAAAAAGAATAGGTTACCTCTTCTTGTGAAAGTCCCGCTCTGGGTTTGTGCTGGGATGACCCAAAGAATGTTTTGATGCCCACACCAGCGCCTGCACCCCTAACACGTCCAGGATGCTCTGGGTTACCTAGAGCAACTGTCAATTCATCCCTTGTACCCTGAGGGATGAACGTGCCTTGTTTCCTCTGCTCGGGTAGCTCCCGATAATCACCATCAACAGAAATTGGTAAGTTAACACCACAAATAATCAATATTCAAACGATTTCTCTAAGAGTTGTATTTTACCATTTTCGCAGCCGCCTCAACAGTTACTGGCTTCTTTATTTCACCCTTCTTGTTTTGCCTCCCAGCTATCCAGACATCATGGTGAGGCATGAGTGTGGCACATGTAGTAGAGGACTCCTGAGTAGCAGCAGACTCCGCCTGTAGTCTTTGGCGAACGCTTGCATAGCCCTTTGGACCCATAGTGTGGTCATGTACATTCAGTGCACGCCTTGCTTTTTGCGCCTCACTGAGGGCCTAGTTAGTATGCACATTAATGATTTGGTTAGTAGCACTAAATGTTAATCTTGAATAGGTGAATACAACGTATATTAATTAAACTGGGAGTGATGCCTAATACCTTGAATTCTTTAGATTTTCTTAAAGCAACAAACATGTCTCAATCTTCTTTGTCCAAGAAGTTCCACTGTTCAAGGGCTGACTTCTTCTTCTTATCACCATCTTTTATGTATTCTCTGTTGAGATTTGTCCTATAGCTCCTTAGCATCTTTCCAGCGCGTTACATCACGCTTTTACGATGCAACTTCTCATCCAATGCAAACAGATTCTGTAAAATAAAATTGTTATTAACTAGTATCCAAAAATAGAATTGCAAATAATAGAATTTGTAATCTACAAAATAGAATTGCAAATAATAATAACTCACGCATAAATCCTTCCATATCATGTCTTTCTTCACCTGAGGAACTTTATGTCAATTATCATACTTAACACCACAATGACTTCGAGTGACAACCCCAAGATAATTTACAAAATTATTGTGGTTCACTCCAATTGCATTTCCTCCATTATCAAACTCCACAACCAATCTGGATCCACTGCCACTTAGCGCTATTAACTTCTTCAACAGAGTGATGCCCATTTTCTTGTTAAGTTTTTGGTGATGCACATCAAGTTCCTCTAGTGCTTCAGTGGGTACATCAACCTAAAATTTGACAAAAATAAACACACTTAATTAGCCCAATATAGAAACATAGGATATATGACATAACTAGAAGATAATGAATTTTATAGAAATACAGGATATGTTTTTAGAACTTACATTGGTAACCTAGCCATGCTCATCATGGACATCATGCTCATCATGGACTTCATGCTCATCATGGACATCATGCTCATCATGGTCAGCCATCTGAAAATGTCATTAAAAAGGCAAACATTTAGTATTTGTATTAACTAGAAGATAATGAAACATCAAATCTGAAAATGATATTGATATTAAAAAAGCAAACATTTAGCTTCAATAAAAAATATAAACATGCATGCCTCTAAAATTGTGATCTTTTATCAATTAACAATCCTTCATTGTGATCTCCGCGCACATATAAGTCATCATTAGCTTCAATATTAGGGTCTACGGTTAACAAATAAATGTGATGTCATTCTTATATATAATAAATGTGTACCACCTATCCCATCCTTGAACACCTAATCTCACTAGTAAGTGTATAATGTGTATTGGGTTTTCGAGAAAATTTCGGCAGCATTTCCCCGCTGTTCTCTAAGTACATATGTACTTAGAGAACAAACGGGGAAATGTTGCCGAAATTTTCTCGAAAACCCAATACACATTATACACTTACATCCTAAGTGAGATTAGGTGTTCCAGAACAGTCCCAAACCGGGGACTATCCAAGATTTACTCCTAATGAGTAAATCTTGGATGGGTTTCTAGGCCAACAAATACATGTGCTGTCATTCTTATATATAATAAATGTGTACCACCTATCCCATTCTTGAACACCTAATCTCACTAGTAAGTGTATAATGTGTATTGGGTTTTCAAGAAAATTTCGGCAGCATTTCCCTGTTGTTCTCCAAGTGCATATGTACTTAGAGAACAAACGAGGAAATGCTGCCGAAATTTTCTTGAAAACCCAATACACATTATACACTTACATCCTAAGTGAGATTAGGTGTTCAAGAACATTCCCAAACTGGGGACTATCTAAGATTTACTCCTAATGAGTAAATCTTGGACGGGTTTCTAGGCCAACAAAATCATATCATTAAGAGCATGGTTTCATGTTAGGTCATCATAGGTCATAATAATCCACTAGAATGAGCAAAAAAGGTCTCATGGTGTTAAAATAGTATAAGAGTATTAGATCTTGATTCTAGAGTGTACAAGACATAATAGTGACTATTGATTTTGTGGGGTGATATCATTTCATAGGATTTATAGATTCAATTTTAACAAGTGTACAAGTTGCATCATTTTAATACTCTAAAGGTGACTAGTGGGTCATAGCACATAAAAGATGGCATTACAAGGAAAGTAAGCAAGCTAGATCAATTAACACTCATCTCAAGGGAACATTAGTTACTGAGAGGACTAGGAAAGAGTCTTTTAATCACTAGGATCATACAAGTAGCAATGTTGATTAAGTCTATGTGCTTACTAAAATAGAACCATTATATGGAACTAATCCCACATTATACACATACTTTTCCTGAGTAAGATAATGTGCACTTCATGGAATTATTAAGATTTGAATATATATAAGTTGTTTCTACCTACTTTGATGGGATTTTATAACATTCGAGTCTTCCATTTAAGGCATTAAATGCATATATTGCAGTCCATTGTGTTGAAGATAAGAATCCCACGTGATACACACGATTGAGAATCTTTCACCATACTAGGAAAATACTATAGCATGTCCTCTCTAAATCTAGGTTCAGCATATACATCCAAATTAAATACACAACTAGATATTTATTTAGGTGTTAGACATTCATTTAGGTGTTCCTGATAACTCCCAGGTATGCACAACTAGACAACGGTGGCGGAGCAGTACTGGAGGAAGCATACCTTTCAGTAGCGGCGGCGGACAAGTAAGTGAGCAACAACAACGGACCTCTAGCAGTGGTGGCGGTAGCCGGTGAGCTCCACAAGCGGCGTGGCGGTCCAGTAGCGGCGACCAGCGAGCTCCAGGAGGTAGGGCATGCAGGTGCAGCGATGACCGGCGAGCTCCAGAACCAGCAGCCGCAGTCGGGCGTGAGTAGGGAGAGGAAGGAATAGGTGGTGGTGGGTGGCGGCGAGCAAAGAGAACAACGGCGGTGGGCGGCGGCGAGGAAGGAATAGCGGAGGCAGCGTCAAAGAGAACGCCGGCGGTGGGCGGCGGCAAGGAGGAAGGCGGCGGCGATGCAGAGCGGCAGCAGCGGCGTCGACGGTGAGCAAGCAGCAGGCAGCGTCAGCGGTGAGCGAGAAGCAGCGGCGTCGACGGCCAGCAGCAGGCGGCGAGCA
This sequence comes from Alisma plantago-aquatica, assembly GCA_963693085.1. Classification (NCBI taxonomy): domain Eukaryota; kingdom Viridiplantae; phylum Streptophyta; class Magnoliopsida; order Alismatales; family Alismataceae; genus Alisma; species Alisma plantago-aquatica. Next base: position 1,366,801,455 of record OY856411.1, on the reverse strand, counting down.
GCAGCGGGCGGGCGGGTGGCTTTGCGATGAAACAGAAGATGATGAAATAGAAGAAAGGGGAACAATTGCTGTTCGTGGGTCTATTAAGTTGGTAAACGACGTCGGTTATCAAATACAAACGACACCTAAACTCTTCGACGTCGGTTGACCCTTAAGAACCGACGTCCAATTAGATAATCTTTTCTCTAAATTATTTGGTGGGAACCATTATCGGCATCGGTTATCAAAGGATAACTGACACCAAAATTGGAGCTTTTCACACAAATTTTCATCTTATATAGGCGTCAGTTAGAAGTTAAAAAACCGACGCTGTATGTGACACTTTGAGGCCAATTTTTTTCGCTCGAAAATTGGATTTCGCGGGCGATTTTAGGCGTCGATTTTGTGTTACCCTGCCGATGCTGAATACAAAGCGGTACCCATGTCTGGCTGGTCTTTGAATATAGACGTCGGGTTTCCTAAATCATTGATGTTGAATGTTATAGGCATAGGATTTCCTAGATAAGTGACGCCCAGAAAAGTGACATTGAATGCTGTTTCTGTAGTAGTGAATCATCTGAAAAGGTACTTATTCTTGAGAATGAGGATCTCTCAAAAGAAATTGAATATATAATAAATAAATATTTTCTTGAAGGATACAATCATATTCCCACCCTACCTGGGAAAAACCAAATATACTATGAAAAAATATCATTTAGGGTGGAAGCTAGGATTTTGGTGGTTGGTCAGTAGAGATTTGGTGAAATGCGTTGGTGGAGTATTGGTGGAGTTTCAGAATAATTGGTGGAGTAGGAAGGGCTGATTTACGTTTGGATAATTGATAGAAGTGAATGATTAGAGTTGGATTAGGGTTGATGATTAAGGTGATTAGAGGTAGATTAGGGTCTATGATGTAAGGATTATGTTTATATAATTTTCTTTAGGGTGAACGGAGAATGTTTGCGTAAATTTAATTAAATAACATTAGGGAACTTACAGTTGGTGCAAAGCACGTCGTTGATCTCATCGAGTGAAAGTCGGGAACGTCACTGATGCTTAGGAATCTCCTTGATCTTGCTTTTAATCAAATAAAGAATCTTTGATTATGATTAAAAGAGAAAAAACATGCACACACAACTGATCATATAAATGGAAATTTTATTGGCAACTGGAGGGTTATATATATATATATGTATATAGTCAGGCTAGTGTACACTTGAGTGTACCGGAGGCACCGTACACCTTCGTCATTTTTAAAGATGCGGTAATTTTTTGAAAAATCTAAATCGTTGATCTTCTTAAATATCATAATAACATACTATATCACAAATTTTAGCTCATTTGGACACTTATAGGCCGTGCATCTAAAGGAGGCAAAAATCATACATTTCAAATTAGTTTTTTGTGTCGATTTTGTTGTCCTTGGATGAGTGACTTACACTCATCCAAATGATCTCAAATTTTGTATGTGGTCTATTATTATTGTAACCATGAAGATCAATGGATTAGATTTTGGGAAAACATGGTCTAGATAGGCAAAAACCATTGGGGTGTACAACGTGATCTGTACACTCGAGTGTATTCTAGCCTAACTCTCTCTCTCTCTCTCTATATATATATATATATATATATATATATATATATATATATATAGTCAGGCTAGAATACACTCAAGTGTACAGATCACATGAATACACTCAAGTGTGTTTGCATATAAAGACTATTTTTTGTAAAATATACACCATTGATCTTCACTGTCATGCTATAACTATGATACATATAAACTTTGGGCCCATTTGGATGAGTGTAAGTCACTCATTCAAGGACAACAAAATCGACACGTGAAACTAATTTGAAATGCTTAATTTTTGCTGTCTTTATAACATGACCTATAAATGTCCAAATGTACTCAAATTTTGTATATGAGGTATTCACACGATGTTTAAGCAAATTAATGGATTAAATTTTTGAAAAAATATTGCATCATAAAAAACTACTTGAGTGTATTCTGCTCCGAATACACTCGTGTATATTCTAGCCTGACTTATATATATATGATCTTAGTCTGAGAAAAATGATTACCTAAATGGTTTAATTGAACATTCATTTCCATATTGACCTAGTCTGAGGAGGTGGGGAGAGATTGTGGAGTCAGTCTGACACCATGTGGTCATCTTTTCTTGAAAATCTATTTCATTTGACATCTTCAAAGAAAATCATCTCGTGTCTCCAACCTTCGAACCATATTTTTAATTATTTATATTGTACTTTGAAACCATGTTTATTTGAATTCCATTCAAGGTGACAAATTGAATGCAACTGTTGAATATTAAGGATCTTGCCAAGCTAAAAACATTCAAACTCATACTTCACACCTCTAAAGTGTACATTATAGCGGTAGACAATAAGGAAATACAGTGGTGCCAACACCTCACTTCTCTTAAGGAGCTATATTTACCAAATGCAGACACATTATTTCTTAGTCCTCAGTTTTGGCAAAGTCTTCGACTTCTATCTTCCCTTGTGGACATGCATCTAATAGAATTCTATGAGACTAAATTTGAAAGAAAAAGACCTTACTCATTCATTGCGGAAGTTGTCAATATGGTGGTGTGGCAAGTTGGCAGAGTGGTATAAAGAGGGAGGGTCGTTATGGACAAATTGCTAGCTCACATCCCAAACTTAGTCATTTCCTTTGACTGTATATTTAATTTCCTTAGTGATTTTAATGGTGAAAGCATATAGATTGGGTTGCGGCTTAGGACAAGGCACATACACTTGTAAGGTGTATATACACCCAACTCAATGGTATGTATACTACATTATTGGAACCTAAACCTAACTTGGTATGTAGTTTAAGTTTTTATCTACCAACGCTCGTAGGTGCTAAAAGATACAATGGAAAGAGTTTCTTTTATCAGCACAGTATTGAGATCCATTTGGAATCTCTTTCAGCGAATGGTGTGCCCAATGCTTGTACATATATCTAAGGCATATTTAAGTTTCTAAATGGTTAAGAATTTCATCTCAATGCCAGAACAAGAGACCTACGAATGGATTTGCACAGAGGGAAAGCAACAATTAAACACGTGTGATGTCATGAAGATATAAAGGGAGACTTGTATTTCTTAGTCCTCAGTTTTGGCAAAGTCTTCGACTTCTATCTTCCCTTGTGGACATGCATCTAATAGAATTCTATGAGACTAAATTTGAAAGAAAAAGACCTTACTCATTCATTGCGGAAGCTGTCAATATGGTGGTGTGGCAAGTTGGCAGAGTGGTATAAAGAGGGAGGGTCGTTATGGACAAATTGCTAGCTCACATCCCAAACTTAGTCATTTCCTTTGACTGTATATTTAATTTCCTTAGTGATTTTAATGGTGAAAGCATATAGATTTGCACAGACACATTATTTCTTAGTCCTCAGTTTTGGCAAAGTCTTCGACTTCTATCTTCCCTTGTGGACATGCATCTAATAGAATTCTATGAGACTAAATTTGAAAGAAAAAGACCTTACTCATTCATTGCGGAAGTTGTCAATATGGTGGTGTGGCAAGTTGGCAGAGTGGTATAAAGAGGGAGGGTCGTTATGGACAAATTGCTAGCTCACATCCCAAACTTAGTCATTTCCTTTGACTGTATATTTAATTTCCTTAGTGATTTTAATGGTGAAAGCATATAGATTGGGTTGCGGCTTAGGACAAGGCACATACACTTGTAAGGTGTATATACACCCAACTCAATGGTATGTATACTACATTATTGGAACCTAAACCTAACTTGGTATGTAGTTTAAGTTTTTATCTACCAACGCTCGTAGGTGCTAAAAGATACAATGGAAAGAGTTTCTTTTATCAGCACAGTATTGAGATCCATTTGGAATCTCTTTCAGTGAATGGTGTGCCCAATGCTTGTACATATATCTAAGGCATATTTAAGTTTCTAAATGGTTAAGAATTTCATCTCAATGCCAGAACAAGAGACCTACGAATGGATTTGCACAGAGGGAAAGCAACAATTAAACACGTGTGATGTCATGAAGATATAAAGGGAGACTTGTATTTTGGCACTACTATGTGGTGTCTCACATTCAAATGTGGCTAGCTAAGTATAAATATCATGTATGTAGTCTTTTATAATTCTTTCATAATTTCACCATTTTAGGCACAACTTTTTTGCAATCAAATATTATATGTTCATATTTATACATATTAGTTTGAATTCACTACATTTTCATACATTAATATATTCTAAAGTCTTTCACACTTAATTTTTATTTTTCATATATAATTTTTGAATTTTATTGTACTTAATTTACATGTTTATATGATAATAAATGCACTCATATATTGATAAATTATAGTAGAGAAATACATATAAAAAATAAGCATTTAATGTAGATGAAATAATATTTTATAAGTTTGATATATCATATAATTATGCATATACTAAATTATAACGTCTACTATATATACCAAATTCTTATTCTTTATTCATATTTCTATATATAAATGATATATCTTATTTATATGTTCACGCAGTTATCATTTATATATTTTAAGGGATCCAATAATACATTATATTTGTTTTTTAACTTTTTCCCCGTATATAATGTGAATCTGATATGTGTCACGTTTTAAACAATGACTTTAAACATATAGTAACATTGACCTATATATATTTTTATTTTTATATCAACAAAAAAGATGGCATATTTTATAATTTTTCTAACATAATATGCATGACATAAGTTGAACGACATGCATTTTCTAAAATATAGTAGAAAAAACCGTATACGATATTATACTATTTTATAATATAGTTTAGATAAGTTTACACATCAAATGATATTGGATCCAAAATTTTTGGATCTTATATTATATAGTATTATATTCAATTCATTAATAAGTATGAATATGAGAGTTATATCCCTATATTGTTAATTATATTATTTTTATATATGATATTATATTTAACATATTTGTTATATATCTCATCTAATATATATTATATATAAACATTATTGCGTTACCTTATGCTTAGATTCAATAATTATTAAGATAATAATTATCTAAATCCCAATAGTCTTTTCAACACATACATTGTACATGGTATCTAAAAATATACAAAATTTAACAAAGATTGATTACAATGCCACTTCCACGTGAATGCTTCTGTTTGGAGATACCAAATATATAAATGTCATATTCAAAGAGAGGACACCACGTGCCACCTCCTAGTCCTCCATTCTCTCCCCCATCTCTCAAACAAAGGTCATTTTAAAATAAATTCCAAACTAAGTCATTTAAGTGATCATTTTTTTCAAACTAGAATATTGCTTTTAAGCAATTAGATTTACTAATGTCTATGTTCCCAACAAACTAAACTAAAATGAACTTTATACTGAAACGTACAAAGACAATCACAAACAGAAAAAATGAACCAAGGGAACGTTGTAGTGACGGCGTCAGGGGGGCAAGCAGGGGCAAGTGCCCCCCCTCAAATTTTGGATTTTTCATATATATATATATATATATATATATATATATATTATACGCAACATGGTATCATAATGAATAAGTATTTTTAAATATTCTCTACAAAAGAGGTTGGTACATCAACTTTTATAATTTACAGAAATTTTTCAATAAATAATGTCATTTCTTGTGTATTTTAAGCAACAAAACACAATAGAAACACATAAAAATAACATAAATTTCATATAAAACTACAATATTTTATTACTTTTAGAAATAGATCTTGATTTTTGTGAATTTGTATTTATTTAAATAAATTGATAATTATATTACAAATACAGACATTAATGGCAACTTACTAATTATTAATATTAACATATATAATGTTGAAACAAATAACGTAAATTAATAGTTAGTTGTATACTTTATTATAATGTTAATTATTTTATATCGCCTATATATAATTAAATATATAATAAATATAGTTAGTACTTATTTATATGTTGTATAATTTGTATGTGTTAATAATATAGGATAATTGTTTATCTAACGCAGGTGTATATACTGATAAAAGAGGTAAAAATTACTCAACATTAATTATTTCTTTTAGTTTATAGTTTCATAATATATTTGTTAATTAATGATGTTAAAACACATTTTTATTATTTATAAACATCATATATATATTTGGTAAAATAAGGATGCATCATGTACTAATATAAGATAAACCCTTAAAATAACATTAATGTAAATAATATAAAAAAGTTTAGATAATCATTGTATATTACTTTTTATTTATGATATTACTAAAAATGACGTTTTAGATTCTTTCATTATGTTAGATTATCTAGATTACAGAACACATCTTAAATGTTAAATCATTAAAGTCTCATTTGTTTAAATATTTAAACTTTTCTAACGGATCAACTATATAGTCATACTTCTATATGTTGACTCAAGGTCAATTAGGTCAATGTTGACTCACGTCTAAATTGACTAAACCCTTGTTTTGATGATGACTAACCATTCCACATATTGGTGTCTAATGCTTCTACATTGAGTGATTTCATATTAGGTTTAGACACACTCCAAATGCCCTAACTTGCGCATATCAAATTGGAGAAAAGACAAGTCAAAATAGCTACAAGTGTGCAATTTGGGATCTCTATGTAAATGACCTTAGAATTGCTTTGTAATCACTTGTAATGATTGTATGACTTGTAATTAAGCTTAGAAAAATTATTGGAACATAAAAATCCATCATTTGTATAATCAAACGAAAATTCCAAAATACCCATAACAGGGATTTTGTCGGCCGAATTCCAAACTCGGCCGATCCATATATTCTGGAATTTTTGTTGCAATCGGCCGAGTTACAAACTCAGCCGATTCCCGTTCGGTCGAGTTTCTAGCTAGGAAACTCGGCCGATCCACTGATCGGTCCAAGATGAAAGTCGACCGATCGGCCGAGTTTCTCCAAAGGTACTCGGCCGACAGTCTAGTTTTCAGCCTTGTCTTTTAGTGGTTCGGCCGAGTTACCTTTATATAAACTCGGCCGATCAGACTGTACGAAAAAGTGCAGAAAAGTGATTCTAGCCGTTGTGGAGTTGCAACAAGTGAAAATAGATCCGTTGCAAGCCATAAAACGGCTAGTTTTCGTTCTCAAGTGTTCCCAAAGGTTAAGAGGCATCCCCAGCTATAAATAGGACCCCTTGGGCTTCATTCCAAGGTTGAGCATTCACTATGAAGGTTCCTATTCTATAGTTGAGTGATCCTACAGCCTCCTCTCTCTCTCTAAGCTTAATCACTTGCTACATCCATTAGAGTGAGTAGGAAATCTGTAAGAGAGCTAGTCATATATGTATATCTTGTGAGGCTCTCACTTCCACCACCTCCTATCTCTTCTTTCAATCATGAAGATGAAGGTTCTCTCTCTTGTCCAAGAGAGGTGAAGAAGAACAAGGGAAGGAGTCCCTTGGTGAAGATCAAGGCTGAAGACTTGGAGCTAGAGTGGGTAAGTCCTTGGAGAAGGCAGAATACTCAAGCTCAAGTGGGTAAGTCCTTGGTGGAAGCTTCTCCGAGTGAAGGTGAAGTCAAAGGCGGAAGATCCAAGAAGAGTGGGTAATTCTTGCAAGGCCGAAGACTTGTGCAAGAGTGGGTAAGTCCTTGGAGAAGGCCGAAGACTCTTGCAAAGTGGGTAAGTCCTTGGTAAGGTTGAAGACTCTTTGTATTGGATAGGTAAGTCCTTTGTTTGGTCATGTATTGTAAGTCTTATGAATGAATATAAGAATGCAATGGTTTGGAAGTCCTAGAGGTTGACCTCTCTAGGCAAGTGGACTGACACACTTCTAGTTTGAAGTGTGGAACCACTCTAAATAGCTTGTCTAATTGGTGCATGTTCAATCTCTCTTATCCTTGCTATGCATGATTTAGTTGCACTCAAATTACCTATTTAGCAACCTTATCTTGTCATATATCTTGAAGGTTTAATGAATTTTGTTTAAGTGCTTTCAACTCTATTCACCCCCCTCTAGAGCATCTAATCACCCATCTAGGATCCAACACTATATGTATGTAATCCAAATATTTTTTTCTCAAAATTTTATATATTATTTTTTACTATAATGTCAAACATAGTGTATTTGGTATTTTCTTTATTTTCAGCATCGAGTAGATATGGGTATATTTATAATTCAGTAATTAATTAATTACCTTATAATTTGTTTAATATTTAGATAAAATTGGTGATGGATTAATATCATGATGCATGTATTTTTTGACTTAAATTTATTACATTGTTTTGTCTTAACTTATATGATATAATTGTTACATGGTATCGAATATACAAACCTATTTATTAAAATCAATGTTACTTTATAATTACAAAAATTTTCAAAATCATCATATAAGAAATTATATGACAATCTTAAAACATAAATAATAATTCATGATGTTGGACATAAAATGCATGCGGTTTTGCCTGAGTGACCTATATTTATGAAGATCTAATTAATTTAAAGTAGTTCATTTCAAACAAAAAATATATCTTTTGAATGTTAGCAATTGTGGTTTAGAATGTATTTAATTGTGTGTGGATAGTTATAAGATACATAATTGTATTTAATAATGTCTATAGATAAATGAGTGTTTTAACTGTAAATGGGAATTAGGCAGTCCACAAAGTGGCGAGCTATGTTGTCAATATTTTTTGTCGCAGTAAGATCCATTGATTTTTCTATACACATCGTAATAATCAGGATAATAATGTCTTTAAGACATGCTAGTCTCTCTAATTATCTAATGACAATAGTTAAAGACTTTTTCTTATGTAAATAAAATGTATACATTTCATATGATATTATAATTTTACTTTATGTGTGTCTCCTTTGTAAGGAGGCTGGCTCCGCCATTGGAACTCTGTAATGATGGAGTGTATATAAATATCCCAAATATTTTTCTGATCTGACTTTCTTCACGTGTTGTCTATGCTAGATCGTTCCATCTGCCTGAAGGGGCGTGAAACCCACAACCTGCATTTTTCAGGTTTCTTCGTGGTGGTTCTCTGTGTTTCCCATATAAATATCGTGCTAAAACTGTTTTACACATCGTTTACGTGCCTGCCCTCATCTCGGGTCCGTCTTTTTTATACTGTTACACCGTGATTTTCACCTTCTTTCTGTCATTTGAACCTCTGCATTTTCAATTGGGTGTAGGGTTCAATTAGGAAATTGCCTTTTTTGTCCTTGTTAGCTTCCATAGTATACTTAGTCTTGAACGCAAGAACATTCGGAGACGACGGAGAGGCACACAAACCGGTGCTTACCGATTTACTCCTGGTTCTTTTAGCTCTTCCTCTTTTTTGTTGTTTTCTTCTTCATGAGAATTACACGTCTTAGATTGTCAAAACTGTGCAGTTTTTCGCCAGTTTTTTGCGAACACTCTTGCAGACGGCGCAAATAGTGGAATCTGACTTCTCTACTAATTAGAAGGGTGTTAAGTGATTGGTTTCAGTGTTTTAAGCACAAAGAAATCACTCTAGATGGGTATAAATATTTTCTCCAACCCCCTTGTTGTGTGTAGAATATATGCTTCCGTCGTCAGTGAGCGTTGATCAACGTCTTTGACTGTTGCTACATCTGAGTAAGTTTTAGATGCTAGCCAAAAGAGCCGAGTGTGGGTGTATCCTCACAGTCAACACACGTATTTTCTCACTAAATGACGACTTCTATGGACCAGAAGACCACATTTTCTAGGGTCACCACACGGTTCAGACCGCCTCGCGCGGTCACCCTCTCAGCAGAGTCTTGGTCACAGTCACGTGGTCCCTGAAATCCATTGTTGAGAAAGTGTGGAGTACATCTGGTCATCGTATCTACAAGCAATTTCTTTGATCCTTTCACTTGACATTTAACAAAGGGAATATATACATCAGATCAAAGTCAATATTGGATCAAAGTCAATATTGGGCATCGACAGAGCCAGACGTTTGTCCCACGCATTATTATTCCTCACACGACTAACATACCCAGCCTGGTCTACGCCGACGTATATATGTGCGAAGAGGAGCATTATTTGTTTTCATATTGTCATGTACTGCCTGTTTGGTAGGGTGTAGCCGGATGACAAAGTGTGTGTTTAATGTACATTTTTACATTGCAAACTCACACAACTGCACCCTAGTACACCCAACCAAACTAGCCCGTAGTGTGGTTAACTTTTTTTAAAAACTGTGATTATTTCATACCCAACCGAACACGAGTCAGAACAGGGGGAGATAAACCCATCACATAGGATAGGGGTTCACATAGGATAGTTTGAATCCAACTGACTCATTCATAATGACCTGAGTTTGGTGAAATCACGAAATCTTACATCACGTTGAATAATGAATAGTCTATATTTTATGGATACGTGTTGTAATTATGCTTTGGTTATGAATCAGGTATAATAAATGTGTGACGGCGCTACATACAATGCGTGCGTCGTGATAATTATGTGCATAATATTAATTAATAGAGCTGACATCAAAGTACAAACTTGTACTCGGTCTCCGCCTATGCCGCTGTACAGGCATGGCATAAGCTAACGGCTGACACCTGAGGCCTATGTCAATTCTTGTCCTCCATTAATAGAAAAAGAAAGATGGAAAAACTCGAAAATATACAAGCGAGTGAAGTGGTCCACCATCAAGCATGGTTTTCCGCAGGCGTCGGGTGCGGAGCAATGCTTATTTCAACTTGAGCTGCGCTGCTCTCCGTGACCGTGAGTCACTCACGACTTCGTGTTTTTTTTTTGCCCTTGCTTGATTCGAGGAGAAAATGTTATACAGACGCAAAAACTGTGGATCATAATACGTGGATGTGTCGGTAGTAGAATTGTTGCTGCCTTGCTCTCGCTATTCTAATTGTATTCCAAAAGATACTAACCATGCATATATCAAAAGTTTCAATATTTTTGGAGAAAATCAATGATGTATGTTTGATAGGGCGAGAAATATTATTGTGTTTTCTGTTATTTCTTTCTAACCAAATATTTTAACAAATCACAATTATCAGAGTCTCTGTTTCATGGTTTGAGTTTGTGGGTTTTATGCCTCTGATAAGATTGGGTGAGTACCAAAAGTCGGTTACATGATTTGGTTGAAAAAAGTGATTTATTATTTGAGCTGTGAATGGACAATGAGTGAAAATGTGATCTTTGGTTTCATCTTCTGCATGGCAAAGATAACATCTGGTTGGTCTCAAAAATCCCTTCTTTTTAAAGTTATGATCTGTGAGTATTTTGTTCTTAGTAAGGAGTCAGAAGAAGATTTTATACCTTTGTGGCCATTTTGTTTTCCAATATAGGGTGATATTAGATATGTATAATTTATAAGTAAGACAATGATATGCTTTTTTTAGGAGTATACATGTTTCTCTATTTTTATGATATGTTGTTGATGATGTTGTATTCAAGGGTGTGTATGATATCCTCTATGGTCTCACAGTTGAGGTGTTGTGTGAGATATGCTTTAAGATTGTTTTGTATATTGCTAGTTAGGAGATGAAGAGCTTTGGCTATGTTAATTTTCTTCAGGTTTCGGGGATGGTGAGGTCGTATGTAATGTATTCTGATACCATGGGTCAAACCAAAAATTGATGTTGGTGGAGACATGGGGAGGTGTGTTCGACATATGTATAATGTTGTCCAAATGTTTATTGATGAATTTCCAAAGTGGTGAAGATATGTATTTTTTTTGTTTTGTTCTATGGATTTTTTTTTAATATTTGTGCAAGATTGAGTGTTTCCATTTGATGAATTGGAGATTAGAGCATGTATGATTTTTGTGATGAGGCAAATAGCATGTGTGTTGATATGAATGATGCCCCGTCCTCCATATTCGATGGAAGCACAGATGGTATTCCGACTAACCAAGTGTATCCCAATTTTATCTGAATGTATGTAGTGGTTCCATAGGAATTTTCTTCTAACAGAGTCAACATTATGTCGGGTTTTAGCTAGTAATGGTATGCAACTCAGGTAATGAGTAGTAATACGGGTAATGGAATTATTAAGGAGTGTAATGCGACAGCCAGACTGAGTAAGTTGTTTGTCTAAGATGTGAGCTTGCTATGGATTTTGTTGAAGATAGGCAACCATGACCAGTGTTGTTGTTGGGTTTTAGGGGAGGCAGAGAAACAGCGGAAACAAAAAAATTTCTCCCCAAACCCAGAACAAAAGGAATCGCGTCAACGTCTATACAATAGGAAAGATGGTATGTGGATGCATACCTTGTCCCGAGGCTTGCTCGGCGACAATACCTCGCGCCTTACGCGGTCTTCACCTCCGATCTTGGACGGTGTCTGTGCAGCTCCTGGTCGCACCGAGACTGAAGACTCCTAGTCTCACCGGGACTGTCGGGATTGACAGTCGTCCTCCGAGCGGCAGAGGTCTCCCGCCTCTGCAGTCGTCCACACGGACTGCCTGGAACTCTAATCTCCTTGTCGCACAAGGAACCGGAAGGAGTCACACCCTCCTGTCGGCGTACTAGTCGCCAACACACTCTCCTGCTACCAGTTACAACTGCAGTTGTCTTTCCCTTACTGTGCCTCCCTTTTTGGGTAGCACTTGCTCGGGCTCTCTCTCGGTTACCAAAACCAGAGAGAACGACAACCTTGCAGAGCATTCGGCTTGCACTGAGTTGTACTCTGAGAAGCCCCCCAATACCCCTATATATATAGGTGGGTCATGGGACAGGGTTCTCTGTCCCCAGCAATATGGGACTAAAAGCAGGAGTAGAAGGGTTCAAGATTTTCCACAAAAGCAACCAACTCGCAACCTGAACCGATCGTTTCACAACTGAAACGGTCAGTTGGGGACCTGAACCGGTCGGTTCGCAAGTGAACCGGTCAGTTGGGACACCTCAACCGGTCGGTTCACAAGTGAACCGGTCGGTTCCCGATTGACTTTCCTTCTTTTGTTTCTAATTGGCATCGAATACCAATCCTTGTTCCAATCAAATTGGGCAAGTGAAACGCAAGGAAAATTCTCACCAATCTTACTTTCCCAACTTGCCCGGTTGCAACAGTTGAACTGATCATTTCAACACTTGAAGCAATCGTTCACCCTGTCCTTGAGCCGATCGGCTCAACACTTGAGCCGACCGGTTCACCAAGCTCAGCTGATCGGTTCATCACATGAGCCAATCGGTTGGGACTGCAGATTGTGCAGAATCAGTCAATTGCGATTTCAATCAATCTGATACTCCAATCAATGCGTCCAACACCTTGAACATTATGATATTGAGTTATCGATTAATTGAGTGTTTAATTGAACTACTAAACTCCTTTAGTAATCAATCTAAATATTGCTTGTGGACAAAACTCCTCTTCCAGGTTAAATCCTATGTGTGTGACCCTGTAGGTCCATTTCACGTTGGCAGTGAAAGTCCATAACACTTATGACTTCACAAGCAAAGAGCGGTGCCTAGTCACACATCAGTGCTACCCAAATGAAATAGAAAGTTGGAGAACAACTTTCAATCCTACAATCCGTGAATGGTGTTACAGTGAATGTATAATTCCTTTGTCACTGATATCCTGAATGAACTCGAGGCATGGAACAGTCATCCTGTCAACATTCATTCATTTCCTTGATCTCAGAGCAGACCGAGTGAGATGTGTGTGACATCAATATCACATATTAATTCACACGTGCATGCACATGCCTTTCTCAATCCTACTCATCAAGTGGCCAAGGATATCAAACTCCCTCAGGAGGGACAAATCCCATATCTATCACTCACCCCTAAAAAGCCCCATGTGTCAAAGCCACCCAATCATCACCTTTATAACAACCCATGTTTCAGGACTGTGTTTGATGATGCCAAAGTGTACCCAACGACATGTGTTGAGTGTAGTGATTTCAGGTCTAATAATCACACTCACCACCATCACTGTGAGAGCTAACTGTGACTACCAAGTCATGGTTCCATGTGTCACTCTCACGGTGGGTCTGTCCGGTACCTTATTCTCTAACAAGTACCTATGTGCTTGGTTTGATATCTCTATATCATGACTAATGAGATTCTGTCATCAACCAATACACAATCTAGTCTTTAGTGTTATTGATGTCTATGGTTATTTCCACAATAACAACCGACTAGGGACTAAACAAGAATGTATACTCATAACATCTGCATGATCTCATCGTTTAGGTCCTTAACCTAAAAGCATACGTCTTTGAGTAAAATCATTCTTTAGACATCTATCATGTTACACCATCATCTCAGAAACAGTTTAAACATATAGATCGGAAATTGCCTTTATTATTATTCAAATCATTTACAAAGTATCCCATTACAATCATCATATGACTTGCTCTATGGGCATACATACCAACAGTTGTGTAGGGTGTGGTGAAAAAGGTAGACCTAAGTACATAACTGGGAAGGTCTCAATCTTACATCAAAGCATGGTTTGATATCTGAGAATGATGTCTGGTGATGTGTTAATGCCTATAATGGACGATTTACCAAGATTAATCCTGAGTCCAAAGATGTATGAGAAAAGTCTAATGATGTGAATAGTGTTAAGAATGGTGTTATCTTTCGACGTGACTAGGATCATAGTTTCATCTGAATATTGGATGATTTTTTCAAAGCATTCATTTAGAGATTTAATAAGTATGTGGGAAGTACCCATTTTGATTGTGTTAGTGAGGAGTGATGTGACCATGATGAAGAGGTAGGGTGATAAAGACCATTTGTGTTTTTGAAGTGTCCAAATGGTGATCCATTAATAATGGTGGAAAAAAGTGTTTGTCAAAATACATGCATGGATCCAGTTAATCCATTTCATGGGGAATCCATAGCCCTGCATAGTATGGATGAGGTAGTTCCAGTTAATATAGTCGAAGGCTTTCTTGAAATCTAGTTTAATGGCTAACACTAGCATTTTATTTTTGTAGCAAAGGTGGAATGTTTCATTGACCATAATGAATGAATCATGGATATTTTGTATTTCATAAAGGCATTTTGGATGTTATCTATGATGTGTTCTAGATGCAGTTTCATGTGGTTGCTGGTTTGTAGGAAGTGTTGATGAGGCTGATAGGTCTGGATTGTTTGATCATGTCAGGTTGTTCCACTTCTTTAATCAAAGCTATGCTGGTGTTGTTAAGAACCTTGATGTGTTTGTGGATATTGACATTATTGTGGATGGTGTGAAGAAGGTACATGAAGTCCCCTTTGATGTATTTCCACATCGATAGGTAAAATTCAATGTTAAGTCTGTTAGGTCCAGGTGATTTATTTTTTCCTAGTGATGTAACAACAACTTTGAGTTCCTCTATTATGAAATCACTAATGATGTTATGTGGAGAGGGTATGCTTTTATTACAAATGTAAGCCCAATTAATAGAATTGAGGAATCTTGGCTCGTGACCCATGTTGAATATGTGTTGAACATGGTTGACAATATGTTTGGTGATGATGATTTTATTTGACGTATACGTACCATTTTTTGGGGCTTATGTGGTCAGAATAGGCATCGGAATTTTTACTTGACCATAAACCCATAACCAGCAGATCGCATCAACATCTATATAATGGGAAGGATTGTTTTTGTGAGAACTCGTTACACTAAACGAGATTACTCAAAATGTAAAACACAATCAATCACTAATTACTCACATACCCAAAATATGGGTAAGTTAAAACTGATTTCAACATCAACATCCACTCAAAAATATTTGCATAAGATCTTGGCATCTTTCTTGTATCCATACTATGCCAAGAATTTGATACAAATTGGTCTATCTCCTTATCCACAACATATATACACATGAGAACAATATTCATATATGCCACACAAACCAACATTAACATGCTAACAAAAGTTATATTTACTTGAAACACCAGATACAAACTTTTCCTGCCCAGACCTGAGAGTACAGGGACGACTCTAAGACACATTAGACATCTAATCCACTTTCTCAAAGATTCATTATTGTAGTTCCTCTTTACTTCCATGGTTCTGTTGTCATCACTGCCGATTACCTAAAAAAATGTGGCGAACCACAAGGGTGAGACCCCTGTCCCAGCAAGAGATATAATCTCCAATAATGTTTATTGATTACAACATTTTAAAATAATTAAACAGTTAAGTAGTTTAATCAGATATAACAAATAAGATTAGCAGTACTCATGAATATCAAAATACATAAGGAGCAGATAATAACTATCATCATTAGCCAGACTACCATCCTTTATCTTGTTGACAATATAAGCAATTTAGTAGCATATGCATATCTAGCATCATGAGCATGTCTAATAACATAGCATAGATAATAACATGAGCATGTATAATTGGGTGAACATATCAACATTATAAGAAGAGCTAACAACATAAGCACAACTATCTAGATAAGCATGATTAGCAGTATATGCATCTCTAGTTACAAAGGCATTGCTAGCATGCTAAATATAACTAACAACATGAGATATCTAGCATCATGATTATAATCAGCCGTAGTAGTATAGCTATCAACAAAATCATAGCTATTGTATGTACGCATCTACAATCTTAAGCATATCCACGACCTAAGTATATCTACTATCTCTTAATTGCACTAAGAATCATCTTTATGTAAAGATAACAAACAAGGGTTATCATCCAATGTGAAACATCATGTATAACCCTAAACAAATATGCTACACGGCTGTATTACAACTTTTATTATGTCCTGGGGAATTTGAATCGTACCATTCAAAGTCCAACCGACCCATGCTAAGGGCTATTTGGTTCCGTACAAGATCTAAGAGTGTCTGTATCCTAAGATCTCTTCCCCTCGGCTAGTACGAGTAAAAAGGCAGTGACATATCAGTCAAAACTGCCACCACAATGACATATAGTCAAGCTGATAACCACTAGTCCGACCTTGGTACAGGTCACGACACTAGAAACCAATGTATTCAAACTCAATCAATGAGGTACAACCACAGTTGTCCTCTAATCACATCATCTTATAATCACCGAGACACGACCGCAGCCGTTCTCAATCACATCATATGTATGAGGCATGACCATAGCCAACCTCCACAATCTGCATTGTGGATGACAAGGATATATCCTCAACCTACCACCCCCACATACTCAATAATATGCGCTCCGCGTTTCCCCTAGGAATACTCGTTTCACCATCCAGTAAGTTTTGACACTGAAGATGGTTCTACGGCACAGGACACTACATGATTAGAGTTGCACTTGATTAGTTATGCCAATTGGGTGAATTAAGGCTACATCAAACAAGTGGACATACAAACCCTAATTCACTTCTATCAAGCATATAAATATCAAAACTTGAAAAGATATAAAATGTATGAAACATAATTTCTCATCTCATCATCACATGGTACTATTCACTTGCCATTCACGAGACTACACTAGTCATCATACTATCACAAGATATAAATCCTTTTCACAATATCACAGGGTATCAACCCTTATCAACATAAGAGGATTACACCTCATTCAGGGATCAACCATGCCCAAAGGTCATTAAGACCATCATATTATTCCCTGCAAGATCATCATTATCTTTGCATGCCTTATAACAAGGCTCAACAACATCAATTATATATAATACACCAGATCAACACAATATTGCATTTATGAGCTAGGTGGTATTCATAAACAATCATAGCATGGTTATATTAACATTAAGAACATTCCTTTATTACATCAACATGCAAGGAATCTAGGTATGATTAACACTCATCATATTCATAATGCACATATTTAGCATACGAAAGTATCAAACATGTGGCTATGATAACCACCAATTAACACATTAAGGTTATGATCATGTTAAGGAGGTTATTCCACCATCATTCCATCATATAAGAATATTAAACATGAATACTCATCTTTATCTAATTGCATTAGAGTTAGGTTCAACATGATAAATTATATCAATGTTACTAATCAGCACTCATACCCAAACCTTAACTCACGACATCCCCATTGAATCATGGATGCATAAGGTGAAGCATCACCATCACATTCCATACTATTCTCAAGTATGAACCCACATATAAATCAAGGTGTAACCATAAGGTTATATCATACTATGGTTTCAACAATAATAGAGTACTCCATGATTGTATTAGTCATTCAAGGACTATTCATACCCAATTACCATCATTTAGTTATATTAAAGCTAGGTATAATAAGCTATACCTCATTAGGGTTACATATCAACACAATATGGTCAGCATCCCTTCTATTCATATGAGTGAATAGGTAAGACTACCTTATTAAGGGTAACCCTCCATTTGTTCCATCATCATTCAACCCGTACCACCATACCACAATGTCACCCAGAACCATTGGATGTTTAAAAGGTAATACCTTTGGTTGTTTACATAAGTAAACACCTTAGATAAACCACCTATGAAGTCCTTGATTTGTTCTCTAGAAAGAGTCACCATCTAAACCTAGACATCCCTTTATTAACAACATATAAAGTTCCATTGAGAGTAGGGTAAAACCCACAATTGACTGCTCAGTTAAAGCAAACCATCCATTGCCAACAAGTAAGCTCCTTGAATTGATCATATAAAGGAAACCATCTAAATCACAATATTAGGACCAACATATTACATTAGTCATCATTCCACTTTATTGGAGGAATAAACATTATATCTTGACCACTGGGTCAAGTTCATATATTAAAACCATAAATTACAATATAGGTTTGACCAATACATCAAGTGACCCAAGAAACCATTGGTCTAAGGCTTAGTTGATACTACAACTACAATGCTTGACTCAACATAGGTTTTGGAGACCTGACCCACCATCATTATTGACCATTAAATCACCATAGGTTGTTAAATCAACACTATATTCGTTAATCGACATCAAATATTAAGCTAATGTCATCATTGATTGATAACATTAGTAGGGTACTTAATGGTTGATCATTAAACTTCTAATTGATCCAAAACCTGACCTAAGGGGGTGACCATAGGTTGTCACCGTCATTTGACACCCTTGATCATGACCATTAGTTGTTATGAAGATAAAATCATAGGGTTGTTGCAATGGTACCATCGTTGGTCATGGTTTATAGAATAAATCAACTTAAAACCCTAAAATTGGCCATTTTTTTATAGGTGCTTAGCACCATAGGTTGTCAAACAAACCTGATCCAAGTCATATTATATCTTAGGAATAACATACAAATTATCACAGGTTCATATATAACTACAATCAGAATAGGAAACATTATAAAAATCGAAATCCAAGTCAAGCATAGCTTTTTAGTGCATGAATCATCATTTTCAAGTAAGAACATGATCTAGAAAGATTATGGTAAGCAATACACATGGAGCAAGTTATAAAACTTGCCTCTAATGCGAAGATGAAACCCCACACAGAAGAAAGCTCGAGTAGGTAGGGTAGAAAATCCAAGAATAAACTATGAATTCGTCCATCTAGAACCTTTCTTCGTCAAATGAGCAAACCACTTTTAGGTCAAGATCACTAGGAAGAAGCTTTTTAGACCCAAAAAGGAAATCAATTGCAACCCTAGATTTTTTTTCCAAGAAGATCCCCACTTTCTTCTTCCTTGAGCACCAAAATTCGCAAATGAACAGAGGAAGAACGAATCTGGGAGAAGGAGGGAAGTGGTGGAGAGGAAATGGCTCATTTTGGTGCTTGTGGATAAGTATATGACACTTTAATATAAAGAAAAAGAAAAAGTTGAAATTCTAGTATATATCCAAGTGTCCATGGCTTTAAATTATTAAGAATATATAAGCACACACACAAGAAGCTCTTCCACCATCCCTATAGACCTGCTTAGCTTTCCTGTGCCAAAATTCCCAGCCAATCGCATAATTCGTTAGTTGATAGCTACTAAAGGTAGCTCATCCGTGAAGGGGAAAACCCTAACATACCCTTGGAGAAAACACCTTCAAACCAAGGTTTAAATAGGCGCCCCATGGCTCAAAAATCTCAATAATGATGATGGAATATCCAAGGAACATAATGCAAGTGATAAATTGCAAATAAAACCTCTCAATTGGGTAAATTGCAAAAAAGTCCAAAATGTGCATAAAATTGCATAACTTGCTCAAATAGTGTCCAAATTGGACTAAATTTGAATCTCAAGCTTGTATTATGATTTTAAAGCATATCACAAGGTTATATTAGGGTTATAAGAATTCAATTATGATAATTAAGCTCACTCAACTCATTAAGTAAGTTTAGGGGCCTTACAACAATAAACCCCTAATAAGGATTTCAACCCCGAAATCCAAGGTAAACAAAGATGGGTACTTTGTCTGCACCTCATCCTATTACCTTCACATGGTTACTTGCATATCATGGTGATGTTACATCATTCATACATATCTCATCTTGGGTCTGCACAAAAACTCCCCCACATAAGAAGACATTTGCAAATATGGAACATAGAAACTTGTTGTGCCACCTATACAAATCTAATAGTACTGTTCAACTTTAAATTCTAGCTATCATCCAAAATTTATATCTATTATATCAACACATTACTCAAAACTTATACTTTCTAGCTTTTTACCAATCATGGCATGTGTCCCATACCATTCCTTAAAGCATATAAAAAAAGGCAATGTATCCATCCTTTTTTTATACACTGACACTAGAACTCTTGTCAGTTCTTTTTCAGCATCAAAAGAAATGCTGACAGTGGCAACTGTCATTCCATACAAGGAAACATCATTCCTAGTCAACCTTGTTAGGGGTGAAACAACAACACTATCTTCACCTTACTAGGATTTACACAACCTACTTAGAAGACATATCATGATCCCATAAAGAAATTTAATCAACCCCATCTCACTCTTGTTCAACTAGTTCTCATAGAAATTGCTATTTCGGAAGCCCTAAGGTTTTTGAAGAAGTATTGATCATATTTTTGACCGTATTGGAAATACTTTGACATGTCATCATTCAAAGTTTGATATAACTTGTATGATATGACTAGAACACTCTGTGCCTCCTATTCATAATTTCTTTTTGTACATTGGTTACTCTAAAGGACATAAATCTAAACTCATCATGGTCATGTGGATTATGTCATCCAATCTAACTCTTATGCGTTGATATTTGATCGTAGGTCTATCTTAAAGCACAACTACCTGGATAAGCATGATTAGCAGTATATGCATCTCTAGTTACAAAGGCATGGCTAGCATGCTAAATATAACTAACAACATGAGATATCTAGCATCATGATTATAATCAGCAGTAGTAGTATAGTTATCAACATAAGCATGGCTACCGTATGTATGCCTCTAAAATCTTAAGCATATCCACAACATAAGTGTATCTACTATCTCTTAATTGCACTAAGCATCATCTTTATCTAAAGATAACAAACAAGGGTTATCATCCAATGTGAAACGTCGTGTATAACCCTAAATAGATATGCTATACGACTGTATTACAACTTTTATTATGCCCTGGGGAATTTGAATCGTACCATTCAAAGTCCAACCGATTCAGTTTCATTCAAGATCTAGAAGTGTCAGTATCCTAAGATCTCTTCCCCTCAGTCAGTACGAGTAAAACGGTAGTGACATATCAGTCAAAGCTGCCACCATAATGATATACAATCAAGCTGATAACCACTAGTCCAACCTTGGTACAGGTCACGACACTAGAAACTAGAGTATTCAAACCCAATCACTGAGGTACAACCGCAGTTGTCCTCTAATCACATCATGTTATAATCACTGAGACAAGACCGCAACCATTCTCAATCACATCAGATGTATGAGGCATGACCATAGACAACCTCCACAATCTACATTGTGGATGACAAGGATATATCCTCAACCTGCCACCCCCACATACTCAACAGTATGTGCTCCGAGTTTTCCTTAGGAATACTCATTTCACCATCTAGCTATTTTTGACACTGAAGATGGTTCTACGGCATAGGGCACTACATGATTAGAGTTGTACTTGATTAGTTATGCCAATTGGGTGAATTAAGGCTGCATCAAACAAGTGGACATACAAACCCTAATTCACTTCTAGCAAGCATATAAATATCAAAACTTGAAAAGATATAAAATTTATGAAACATAATTTCTCATCTCATCATCACATGGTACTATTCACTTGCCATTCATAAGACTACACTAGTCATCATACTATCACAAGATATAAATCCTTTTCACAATATCACAGGGTATCAACCCTTATCAACATAAGAGGCTTACACCTCATTAAGGGCTCAACCATGCCCAAAGGTAATTTAGACCATCATATTATTCCCTGCAAGATCATCATTATCTTTGCATGCCTTATAACAAGGCTCAACAACATCAATTATATATAACACACCAGATCAGCACAATATTGCATTTATGAGCTAGGTGGTATTCATAAACAATCGTAGCATGGTTTTATTAACATTAAGAACATTCCTTTATTACATAAACATGCAAGGAATCTAGATATGATTAACACTCATCATATTCATAATGCACATATTTAGCATACAAAAGTATCAACCATGTAGCTATGATAACCACCAATTAACACATTAAGGTTATGATCATGTTAAGGAGGTTATTCCACCATCATCCCATCATATAAGAATGTTAAAGATGAATACTCATCTTTATCTAATTGTATTAGAGTTAGGTTCAACATTATAAATTATATCGATGTTATTAATCAACACTCATACCCAAACCCTAACTCACGGCATCCCCATTGGATCATGGATGCATAAGGTGAAGCATCACCATCAAATTCCATACTAGTCTCAAGTATGAACCCACACATAAATCAAGGTGTAACCATAAGGTTATATCATACTATGGTTTCAACAATAATAGAGTATTCCATGATTGTATTAGTCATTCAAGGACTATTCATGCCCAATTACCATCATTTAGTTATATTAAAGCTTGGTATAACAAGCTATACCTCATTAGTGTTACATATCAACACAATATGGTTATCATCCCTTCTATTCATATGAGTGAATAGGTAAGACTACCTTATTAAGGGTAACCCTCCATTTGTTCCATCATCATTCAACCCGTATCACCATGTCACAATGTCACCCAGAACCATTGGATGTTTAAAACGTAAGACCTTTGGTTGTTTACATAAGTAAACACCTTAGATAAACCACCTATGAAGTCCTTGATTTGTGCTCTAGAAAGAGTCACCATCTAACCCTAGACATCCCTTGATTAACAACATAAAAGTTCCATTGAGAGTAGGGTAAAACCCACAATTGACTGTTCAGTTAAAACAAGCCATCCATTGTCAACTTGTGTGCTCCTTAAATTGATCATATAAAGGAAACCATCTAAATCACAATATTAGGACCAACATATTACATTACTCATCATTCCACTTTATTGGAGGAATAAACATTATATCTTGACCATTGGGTCAGGTTCATATATTAAAACCATCAATTACAGTATAGGTCCGACCATTGCATCAAGTGACCCAAGAAACCATTGGTCTAAGGCTTAGTTGATGCTACGACTAAAATGCTTGACTCAACATAGGTTTTAGAGAACTGATCCACCATCAGTAGTGACCATTAAATCACCATAGGTTGTTAGATCAACACTATATTCATTAATCAGCATCAAATATTAAGCTAATGTCATCATTGATTGATAACATCAGTAGGGTACTTTATGGTTGATCATTAAACTTCTAATTGGTCCAAAACCTGACCTAAGGGGGTGACCAAAGGTTGTCACCATCATTTGACACCCTTGATCATGGCCATCAGTTGTTATGAAGAAAACACCATAGGTTTGTTGCAATGGTACCATCATCGGGTCATGGTTTATAGAAGAAATCATCTTAAAACCCTAAAATTGGCCATTGTTTGATAGGTGTTTAGCACCATAGGTTGTCAAACCAACCTGATCCAAGTCATATTATACCTTAGGAATAACATACACATGATCACAGGTTCATATATAACTGAAATCAGAATAGGGAACATTATAAAAATCGAAATCCAAGTCAAGCATAGCTTTTTAGTGCATGAATCGTCATTTTCAAGCAAGAACGTGATCAAGAAAGCTTATGGTAAGAAATAAACATGGAGCAAGTTATAAAACTTGTATCTAATGAGAAGATGAAACCCCACACAGAAGAAATCTCGAGCAGGCAAGGTAGAAAATCCAATAATAAACTATGAATTCGTCCATCTAGAACCTTTCTTCATCTAATGAGCAAACCACTTTTAGGTCAAGATCACTAGGAAGAAGCTTTTTAGACCCAAAAAGGAAATCAATTGCAACCCTAGAATTTTTTTTCAAGAAGATCCCCCTTTCTTCTTCCTTGAGCACCAAAATTCGCAGATGAATAGAGGGAGAATGAATATGGGAGAAGAAGGGAACTGGGGGAGAGGAAATGGCTCGTTTTGGTGCTTGTGGATAAGTATATAACACTTTAATATAAAGAAAAAGAAAATGTTTAAATTTTAGTATATATCGAAGTGTCCATGGCTTTACATTATTAAGAATATATAAGCAAAGACACAAGCAGCTCTAGACCTTCTTAGATTTCCTTTGTCGAAATTCCCAGCCAATCACATAATTCCTTAGTTGATAGCTACTAAAGGTAGCTCATCCGTGAAGGGGAAAACCCTAAAATACCCTTAGAAAAAACACCTTCAAACCAAGGTTTAAATAGGCTCCCCATGGCTCAAAAAGCTCAATAATGATGATATAATATCCAAGGAACATAATGCAAGTGATAAATTGCAAAGAAAACCTCTCAATTGGGTAAATTGCAGAAAAGTCCAAAATGTGCATAAAATTGCACAACTTACTCAAACAGTGTCCAAATTGGACTAAATTTGAAACTTAAGCTTGTCTTATGATTTCAAAGCATATAACAAGGTTATCTTAGGGTTATAGGAATTAAATTATGATAATTAATCTCATTCAACTCATTAAGTTAGTTTAGGGGCCTTATAACTATAAACCCCTAACATGGATTTCGCCCGCAAAATCCAAGGTAAACAAAGATGGGTACTTCCTATGCACCTCATCCTATTACCTTCATGTGGTTACTTACATATCATGGTGATGTTACATAATTCATACATATCTCATCTTGGGTCAGCACAAAACCCCCCACATAAGAAGACATTTGTAAATATGGAACATAGAAACTTGTTGTGCCACATGTACAAATCTAATAGTAATGTTCAGCTTTAAATTCTAGCTACCATACTAAAATTATATCTATTGTATCAACACTACTCAAAACTCATACTTTCTAGATTTTTATCAATCATGTCATGTGTCCCATGCCATTCCTTAATGCATATAAAAAAGGCAATGTGTCCATCATTTTTTTTATACACTGACACTAGAACTCTTGTCAGTTCTTTTTCAGCATCAAAAGAAATGCTGACAGTGGCAACTGTCATTCCATACAAGGAAACATCATTCCTAGTCAACCTTGTTAGGGGTGAAACAACAACACTATCTTCACCTTACTAGGATTTACACAACCAACTTAGAAGACATATCATGATCCCATAAAGAAATTTAATCAACCCCATCTCACTCATGTTCAACTTATTCTCATAGCAATTGCTGTTTTGGCAGCCCTAAGGTTTTTGAAGAAGTATTGATCATATTTTTGACCGTATTGGAAATACTTTGACATGTCATCAATCAATGTTTGATATAATTTGTATGACATGACTGGAACACTCTGTTCCTCCTATTCATAAATTGTTTTTGTACATTGGTTACTCTAAAGGACATAACTCTAAACTCATCATGATCATGTATATTATGTCATACAATCTAACTCTTATGCATTGATATTTGATCGTAGGTTTATCTTAAAGCACAACTACCTGGATAAGCATGATTAGCAGTATATGCATCTAGTTACCAAGGCATGGTTAGCATGCTAAATATAACTAACAACATGAGATATCTAGCATCATGATTATAATAAGTAGTAGCAGTATAATTATCAACATAAGCATGGCTACCGTATGTACGCATCTCCAATCTTAAGCATATCCACAACATAAGTGTATCTACTATCTCTTAATTTCACTAAGCATCATCTTCATATAAAGATAACAAACAAGGGTTATCATCCAATGTGAAATGTCACGTATAACCCTAAACAGATATGCTATACGGCTATATTACACCTTTTATTATGCCCTGGGGAATTTGAATCGTACCATTCAAAGTCCAACCGACCCCTGTGAAGGGATATTCGGTTCTGTACAAGATCTATGAGTGTCGGTTTCCTAAGATCTCTTCCCCTCAATCAGTACGAGTAAAAAGGCAGTGACATATCAGTCAAACCTGCCACCACAATGACATACAGTCAAGCTGATAACCACTAGTCTGACCTTGGTATAGGTCACGACACTAGAAACTAGGGTATTCAAACCCAATTACTGAGGTACAACCACAGTTGTCCTCTAATCACATCATGTTATAATCACCGAGACACGACCGCAACCGTTCTCAATCACATTAGATGTATGAGGCATGACCATAGCCAACCTCCACAATATGCATTGTGGATGACAAGGATATATCCTCAACCTGCCACCCCCTCTTACTCAACAATATGCACTCTGAGTTTCCCTTAGGAATACTCGTTTCACCATCCAACAAGTTCTGACACTGAAGATGGTTCTACGACATAGAGCACTACATGATTAGAGTTGCACTTGATTAGTTATGCCAATTGGGTGAATTAAGGGTGCATCAAACAAGTGGACATACAAACCCTAATTCACTTCTAGCAAGCATATAAATATCAAAACTTGAAAAGATATAAAATGTATGAAACATAATTTCTCATCGAATCATCACATGGTACTATTCACTTTCCATTCATGAGACTACACTAGTCATCATACTATCACAAGATATAAATCCTTTTCACAATATCACAGAGTATCAACCCTTATCAACAAAAGAGGATTACACCTCATTCAGGGCTCAACCATGCCCAAAGGTCATTAAGACCATCATATTATTCCCTGTAAGATCATCATTATCTTTGCATGCCTTATAACAAGGCTCAACAACATCAATTATATATAATACACCAGATCATCACAATATTGCATTTATGAGCTAGGTGGTATTCATAAACAATCATAGTAGGGTTATATTAACATTAAGAACATTCCTTTATTACATCAACATGCAAGGAATCTAGATATGATTAACACTCATCATATTCATAATGCACATGTTTAGCATACGAAAGTATCAACCATGTGTCTATGATAACCACCAATTAACACAGTAAGGTTATGATCATGTTAAGTAGGTTATTCCACCATCATTCCATCATATAAGAATGTTAAACATGAATACTCATCTTTATCTAATTGCATAAGAGTTAGGTTCAACATGATAAATTATATCAATGTTACTAATCAACACTCATACCCAAACCCTAACTCACGACATCCTCATTGGATCATGGATGCATAAGGTGAATCATCACCATCACATTCCATACTATTCTCAAGTATGAACCCACACATAAATCAAGGTGTAACCATAAGGTTATATCATACTATGGTTTCAACAATAATAGAGTACTCCATGATTGTATTAGTCATTCAAGGACTATTCATACCCAATTACCATCATTTAGTTATATTAAATCTTGGTATAACAAGCTATACATCATTAGGGTTACATATCAACACAATATGGTTATCATCCCTTCTATTCATATGAGTGAATAGGTAAGACTACCTTATTAAGGGTAACCCTCCATTTGTTCCATCATCATTCAACCCGTATCACCATACCACAATGTCACCCAGAACCATTGGATGTTTAAAAGGTAAGAACTTTGGTTTTTTACATAAGTAAACACCTTAGATAAACCACCTATGAAGTCCTTGATTTTTTCTCTAGAAAGAGTCACCATCTATGTGGCGAACAACACACAAAAACATAATTAGCTTAAGCGGAAGCGATTACTAACAGCGGATTACTAAAAATCACTAAAAATTAAAACCTTTTTCAAAGAGATCCAATCATGGGAAAACTCTTTCAACAAGGACCAATGTATTACAATTACAACCTGGTTCATAAGTACATATCTTGTACCATTTCTTCTCGAGGTTTACAACATCAATTGCCTTGTTAAAAGCTAAACACAGACATTATAAGAACCTCGATGCATCAAGCCATAATCTCAAAATGATTTATTAAAAGCACTAACTATTAACTCCGAGGACCGGAGAGTACACAGACGACAGATATGACTTCTATCTACAAGACACGATAGACAATACATTCAACATTAGCTGTCACTGCTGTCCCTACTGCTGCTGAAGTTCCTCCTCTGCAAGATGTTCTCACTCTCCTCCGTGCTTGTCCACATAAAAATGTTAGATCCCACAGGGGTGAGACAATTGTAATTTCCCCAGCGGGAGATATAACTCTCCGCCAAAAACATTATTATTACAGATTAATAGTATAACAATGGGTAGAGGATAAGAAGTTTAAAGCATTCTCCTCTTTTAAAGCATTGTAACTATTTATGATAATACAGTAGATCATCTATTCTTTTTATAAGGAATAGGAAGAACATGCATATCATTTACCATCACATTATGCCATTATGTCAAACTTCTCTTGTGACACTCATTCTCTTTATATGTCACCCATGAGACATTCTTGTTTCAATCTGTTGGCCTTAGCCAATGTGCTAACCAGTTATGGGATTATATCTACCATGTTCTCATATATCATTAATACATGTATTGGGTTATTCCCAATCCTGTGTCATCATTACAGGTATTGGCTTATTACCAATCCTGTGTCATCATTACATTCATTGAGCCTCTGCCAGGTATTGGACTCTTCCAAACTTGATTACACCGCCAGGCATTGGACACTACCAATCCTGATTTTACAGCCAGGCATTGGACTCTAACCAATCCTGATTACAGGCATTACACCTCTGCCAGGTATTGGACTTTAACCAATCTTGATTACACCGCCAGGCATTTGACTCTAACCAATCCTGATTACACCGCTAGGCATTGGACACTACCAATCCTGATTTCACAGCCAGTCATTGGACTCTAACCAATCCTGATTACAGACATTACACCTCTGCCAGGTATTGGACTTTAACCAATCCTGATTACACTTCCAGGCATTGGACTCTAACCCATCCTGATTACACCGCCAGGCATTGGACACTACCAATCCTGATTTCATAGCTAGACATTGGACTCTAACCAATCCTGATTACAGGCATTACACCTCTACCAGGTATTGGACTTTAACCAATCCTGATTACACCACCAGGCATTAGACTCTAACCAATCATGATTACACAGCCAAGCATTGGACTCTAACCAATCCTGATTACACCGCAATGCATTGGATTCTAACCAATCTTGATTACACAGCCATGCATTGGACTCTAACCAATCCTGATTACACCGCCAGGCTTTAGATTCTAACCAATCCTAATTACAGGCATTACACCTCTGCTAGGTATTGGACTTTAACCAATCCTGATTACCACTACTACAGAAGTGCCTTTTAGTGTCGGTTGTTTAACCCCCTTTGGCGTCGGTTTTTGAACGACGCCTATGTGGGTGCCGCTAAAAGGTTGGACACTTCAGCGTCGGTTAAAAAACCGATGCCTATTTAACATAAAGGCGTCGGTTTATTATAAAACACCGACGCCAAAAGGGTTCGCGCCACAGAAAACGGCGTCATCTAGGATGCTTTCTGCGTCGGTTATATACTAAAAAACCGACGCAGAAAAGTGTCCTAGATGACTCCCATTTCCTGTAGCGCGAACACTTTTGGCGTCGGTGTTCAACAAAAAACCGACGCTGTAAGTCTGTGCTGACGGTTATCGGTAAATAACCGACGCCTATATATATATATTTTTTATAAATCTGTTTGCAGGCCTGCTGTGGCTGGTCAGCAGGATGAGAACCTGCAGTTCAGTTTTCTGAACTGCAGGTTTACGACATCCATTGATATCAGCCTACAAATAGGCCACAAACCTACAAAATTAACATAAAAAGATTCACACAAGTAGATACATTCAGACATCAATTCAATTGTCACGTTCACACATATAGAATCATTCAAATACATGTTTTAACATTCAGAAACATTCATTTACAAAGTATCATTCATCATCACTATCAACATCCCAATTATATCTTACAGTTGCCACTGTTTGTACAACTATTGCCCATTCTTCTCTTACTTCATCTAATGCTTCCCTCGTATATGGAGCATGTACATTTTTTAAGTGTTTGCCTATAGTGTGGTCAGTTTTAAACACCTGCAAAGAGAATGATGTATATAAGTAATAATATAAAAATAAGATTGATATATTTTATACTAACTAATGAGACTATATATAATACCTCATGTATGGTATCGATGTCTTTCTTCGCCTGTGTATGGTATAGAACTCTCCTCCAGTATCTCCCTCACAGACTCCTGTGTGGAGAGGGACATTCCAACTCGAGATATCATCTTCCGTTGCCTCCTCCGCAGCAATATCCTTATCTCTGAACGTTTCTCGTAGGATTTTGAACCCCTCCTTCCCTCTACTACATCGAAGCCATGCCACAGTTGAACCCTTTCACCGAGCCCTACCCGGCCAAACAGACGTCGCCTGAAGTACCACCGTCGTCGTCGTCTCCACCTCCATCGCAACTTGCTGTGCTAGTCCTGGCAGTTTATCACCCCACATGCCTTCCTCACCAGTTCCTGCCGCTAGACGACCACACAATGGAATCCAAGAGGATATGCAGGCGTTCGCCACAGACTATAGGATGAGTATACTCAGCTTATAGTCTTTGGAGAACTCCTGCATATCCTCTTGGATCCATTGTGTGGTCGTCTAGCGGCAGGAACTGGGGAGGAAGGCATGTGGGGTGATAAACTGCCAGGACTAGCACAGCAAGTTGCGATGGAGGTGGATACGACGACGACAGTGGTGCTTCAGGCGACGCCTACTTGGCCGGGTAGGGCTCGGCGAAAGGGTTCAACTGCAGCATGGCTTCGATGCAGTAGAGGGAAGGAAGGGGTTCAGAATCCTATGAGAAACGTTTAGAGATGAGGATATTACTGCGGAGGAGGAGGAAACGGTAGACGATATCTTGAGTTGGAATGTCCCTCTCCGCACATCAAGTTGCTCCAGTGCTTCAGTGGGTACATGTGCATCATCAACCTAAAATTTGACAAAAATAAACACACTAAATTAGCATTTGTATTAAAAAAGCAAACATTACTCTAAACGTTTGTATTTTACCATTTTTGCAGCCGCCTCCGCGCATCTGAAAATGTCATTAAAAAGGCAAACATTTAGCATTTGTATTAACTAGAAAAAGGAAAACATTTAGCATTTGTATAAACTAGAAAAAGGAAAACATTTACCATTTGTATAAACATACATGTCTCTAAAATTTGTCTGAGCTGATATGCGACGCCGTGCGCTCATACCGCAGAAGATGATCGGGGGTCTCGCAGTTGTTGTTGGTTATCCAAACTTTGATGGAATTATCGCCAACTGGACGGAGAAAAAGCCTATTCCAACGGACCACATGCAGCTCTCCAATCCAATCAAGCCAACCGGATTTTGATACAAGATTTCCCGCCAAATCATACTCAACTTCGATTACATGTGAATAATTTCCAAAAGTTAGGGTCACTTTACCAGGCATGTAGTGTCTTCCTTTTAGAAAACGCCAATGTTTGGGTATGACCAATTGGTTTAAGGAACGATCATCTAGGATGATGTCCAATTGTTCTTCAATAGGGAACGTTAACATTGACATAGAGGCCCAATTCATAGTCATTGTTATGGGAAGACAGAGACTGCACAATATTAGTATTAACAAAGTGTAAGTACATATAACGATGTTATATATTTTCAGAAAAAGTTGTATAACATCAGTTAACCTTTTAAACAAGTATATATTAGGAAACAAGTATATATTAGTCAATCTTGGACGGGTTTCTAGGCCAACAAACACATTTGATGTCAATCTTATATATAATAAATGTGTACCACCTATCCCATCCTTGAACACCTAATCTCACTTAGGATGTAAGTGTATAATGTGTATTGGGTTTTCGAGAAAATTTCGGCAGCATTTCCCCGTTTGTTCTCTAAGTACATATGTACTTAGAGAACAAACGGGGAAATGCTGCCGAAATTTTCTCAAAAACCCAATACACATTATACACTTACATCCTAAGTGAGATTAGGTGTTCAAGAACAGTCCCAAACTGGGGACTATCCAAGATTTACTCCTACTGAGTAAATCTTGGACGGGTTTCTAGGCCAACAAATACATGTGTTGTCATTCTTATATAAACCCTATAATTCATGAAATCATTCTAATTCAATTTAATATGTTGGGATCACATAATTATATAATGACATCAGAATATATAGAAGAATCATAATTAACATGATTAACAACATGCTCATCAAACTAGGGTTTTCTTGAATATCATCTAATAAATCAAGAATTTCATAGTTTCAAACATGCAATAATTCACAATGCAATGTTATAAACTATAGGCAACATGGATAGATGAAATAAATAAACATCCAGCATCTATCACTTATTCAATCTTCAAGAAACCTTGACAAACATCCAACATCTATCACTTATATAATTTGCATGTATATACACCCTAAAGTGCCACAAATCATATAATAAAACTATCATGTTATGATATTAGGACCAATTAAAGCAGATTAGGAACATTAAGCAAGCAGAGTAGGGAGCCAATTTCGTGCAAACAGATTAGGCAACAGATTAGGTCAGCACATAAAGAACCAATTTCGCGCCTGGGTAGGTCTGCAGGTACCTGGGCAAGAAGAGTAGGGTGAGGTCGAGCTGGTTGAGTACGTGGGTGGCGGCCGACGAGCTCCAGAACCAGCGGCAGTGACTCCGACGAGCAGGAGCGTCAGCCGGAGCAGGCAGGCAGGCGGCCAGGCGGCGGCAGGCAGGCAGCGGGCAGGCGGAGGAGAAGGAGAAGGGGGTACGGCGGCGCCGGTTCTCAGGCGTGGCAGGCAGGTGGGCACCAGGCGTTGCGGCGGTGCCGGTTGTCAGGCGTGGCGGCGGCGCCGGTTCTCAGGCGTGGCAGGCAGGTGGGCACCAGGCGTTGCGGCGGTGCCGGTTGTCAGGCGTGGCGGCGGCGCAGGCGGTTGGAGCAGGGGCGCCGGTTGTCAGGCGTGGCGGCGGCGCAGGGGTGCCAGAGAAGAAACGCGTCGGAGAGGGGTGCCGGAGAGGGGACGCCGGAGATGGGGCACCGGAGAGAAGCGCCAGAGAAATCGCCGCAATAGGGAAATAGGGTAGCAATGAGGGGAAGAGTCGGGCGATCGAAGGTTATGAAGTTCACCAATAGCGTCGGTTGTTTACAACAACCGACGCCTAAACATATTTACCGTCGGTCGTTCGCAACATCCGACGTCCATTTGGACGATATTTTCGTGAAAATGTTTGGCGGGAACCACATTCAGCGTCGGTTATTAAAGGACGACCGACGCGGAAAAGGACACTTTTCGCGCAAATTTCCATCGCACATAAGCGTCGGTGTTTTAACTACAGACTCGACGCCGAAAGTGACATTATTTTTTTCGCTCGAAAATTGGATGAAATATTGCGTCGGTTTTGTATAAACAACCGACGCTGTATACAAAGCGGTACCCGTGTTTGGCTGGTCTTTGAATATAGACGTCGGTTCTTCTAAATAACCGACGCCTTTAATATAAGGCGTCCGTGTTCCTTAAAAACCGACGCCCAGAAAAGCGACACTGAATGCTATTTCTGTAGTAGTGTACATAGATCTTGGGATATAGATCCCTTTGACCCATCATTAATCATCACATCCTTCTCTAGGCTTTGAACCCTGAGGTTAGCCTTCATAGTTGTTCACATTCTTTTACTGAATGCAATTGTTCCTTTTATTAAGTTTATTAAAACTTATCATTTCTTACCATAAACCTTTATAATCATCTTGGTGCCTCTTACTATGCCACAATTGTTCTCATGGCTCATAAGGCCCATAAAGCATCTTTTCACCTCTCACTAGGCAACATCTAACCATATGGCTCACA
The DNA here is from genome assembly GCA_963693085.1 of Alisma plantago-aquatica. NCBI lineage: Eukaryota > Viridiplantae > Streptophyta > Magnoliopsida > Alismatales > Alismataceae > Alisma > Alisma plantago-aquatica. The sequence goes on along the minus strand of OY856411.1, from coordinate 1,366,767,332 downwards.
AGGCCATTAAACATCTTGTCACCTATCACTAGGCAACACTTAATCATATGGCTCATAAGGCCATTACACATCTTGTCACCTCTCGCTAGGCAACAATAACTTATTACCTCATGTACTAAAATAGTAACACCACTATTCCCTCAGTAGGGTTAGGGTATACTATTTAAGTTACATTAGTGTTTCTCATGTCCCATTACCCAATTTAGGGTTAGGGTTTCCCATCTCACATTAATTAGGATTTCATACTTATCAAATCAACCTTAATATATTGCTCCACACATCTAGGAACATCCATAATCATCTCGAATATTCAATCATGTTTATTGCTCTTATCATTTATCATTAAATGATTATCAATACAAGGTATGAGTTCCTTTCTCATCCTTATCATGGTATGATTACATCATACTCATTAATTTGGCTTAACCCCATTCTCAAGGTATATTAGCTTATACTTATAAAAGTATATCAAACTCATTACATTTCATTGTAAAAATTTACATAACACATTTCATGTGTTTCTTGTCCAAGTATATTGAATTTGAGATGCATTAAGGTATATCAACCCTGGAATGCTAAAAGTGATATCTGTCATATCTTGATGTATCACTTTCCTCAACACTTCCATTTACTTGAGTTATCAACTTATCTTGTATTAAGATATTTCCCATCTTAATACTTCCATCCACTAACCTATCACTTTTACCATGAAGTGCATAGGTCACACACAAGAATGGTCCATCTATCTTCAATGTTATGAACTCATTTCAGGTTACTGCATTGCTTACTATAAAGTTGTCTATAATCAACCATTTGGGATATTTCACCTTTATAAGGCATTACTCACTATTTTAGCGTTAGGGATCTTTCATACCATTACCTAGTAATTTAGGGTTTTGGTTTATCATCATATTGCCCAAGATTAGGGCTTCATGTATTATAACTCAAAATTAGAGTTTCTCATACCTTCACCCTGTATTAGGGCTCCTCATCATATCATTCCATAGGGTTTGACATGGCATCACCCTCAATTAGGGTTTCACATGGCATCACCATCAATTAGGGTTTCTCATGGAATCAACCTCAACTAGGGTTTCTCATGGAATCACCCTCAACTAGGGTTTCTCATGGAATCACCCTCAACTAGGGTTTCTCATTTGACTTAACCACATTGAAACATCTAAACGTTCTTGACCATTGATGCTCCAAATGGTTTGAAACCAAATGGACTTGGGGTCTCCAAACGGTTTCAGATCGTTTGGTCTCAAACGTCTTGAGACCATTTGGACCCAAACGGTCTTGAGACCGTTTGGACTCAAACGGTCTGAAGACTGTTTGGTCCAAACCTTCTCAAAACCGAATGGACCAATCAAGATCTTTCAACACTTTATCAATTCAGGGTTTCAATCAATAAACTCCCTATTAATTGAACTACTGATTTATTCTTCATTTGAACCATTGAATCACCCTTCAATTGGACCTTCAATTAGGGTTTTGAACCCAATTGAACTAGGGTTTATAATCAATACACCATCAATTAGGGTATTGAAACTGAGGAAACATCAATGGTTGACATTGTGAAACTAATTCAATTGAAATCGTTGGATCATCATCAAACCATGATATGACCTGACCTCAAACGGTCTTGAGGTCGTTGGGATGACCTCTAAATAGTCTTGAGACCGCTTTCCCCATCCATCATTGAAATTGTGAAATTCAATTAGGGTTTAGCTCATTAGGTTGATCACCAATTGAACAATTGATTGCATTTCAATTTTCCATCTCTGGTCCTTCAATTACTCAACCATACTCAACCCTAATCCTCCAAACGGTCTTGGTTGACCTCCAAACGGACTTGAGACCATTTGGGTGATCTCCAAATGGTCTTGAGACCGTTTGGGTTAATCAACCCAAAATTAAATCAATCAATTGAAATTTCAGCACTTAACCCGATTAGGGTTTCTAATTGGAGGATTGTCCATACATTGACTTAATCAATTGGATCCATTGGATCATCATACAACATGTACTAGGGTTCTAACCTCAAAGGTCAACCCATCCAAATGGTCAACCCTTCTAAACAGTTTGGGATCCAAACCTCCAAACAGTTTGCAAACCGTTTGGTCACCAAACGGTTTGGTGAAACCGATTGGAGCATATGTTGAAACCGTTTGCATTAGATATTTGGGGAGGTCTGTGCTTATGATGATGTCATCATAATCAAGCTCTAAAACCACGAAACTTGCAGTGATTTTCATGGTGATTGCATCAATCAACAAAATAAAATTTCAAGAATGAAGAAAGGATCAACAATTGATAAGGAATTGAATGCAATAACAATATTAAGGGTTCAAGTTATAAAACACGCCTCCAATTGAGCTTCAAAGTTCCAAGATCAAGTCAACAATGGTGGATGCAACTCCTTTAACCATCCCAAGGCTCGTCCTCAAGCTTTGAGTGAAAAGGAATGGTTAGAATTGAAGATGGGATCGGGATATGAAGAAATCATGCATTGATTTTCGATTTCCACCATGGAATCAAGGTAAAAGAAGGTCAAGAATCTTACCAACAGGTTGGGGGTCCTCCACCTATTTCTACAAGCTCCCTTGGTCGTTTTTGCAAGCAAGAATTGAAAGTGGGTTCGAAATTCCCCTTCCAAGCTATGGATAAATGAGCTTATGTTCATTTTTACTAAATTCATTTCAAGAGAGAGAAAGTAGGGGATAACTCCTCCATATCCTTTCCATTTGCCCCCTTATCTTCCTTAGATACGAGGCTATCTTCCTTGCCTCTTATTACTCTCAATTATCCATGATTTAAAAAGAGGCAAATTAAGCACCTTAAATCATTTTATAATAATATCCATATGTGAGTGGATATTTCTTTTTCTTAAGGTGAGTGAGTTATCCACTTCCTTTAGATATTTTCGTGCCTTTGCAAGGCACATGGTCGTCCACATATATGGATTTCAACCATTTCAATTTTTGTTGAAGGGAACTTCAATTAATATATATTTTTGCATATAATTGAAGTAAGGTTCCAATTATGCTTAAATCTTGATTATTTTAATATCAAGATTCTCTCTCCTCCAAAATGATACAAATGAGACGTCCATCTAATTTTCTTTGCTCTACATGATGCCAAGAAACATTAGGGACTATTCTGAAGTGGTAATTTGCATATTGAACCCTGGGTTTTGGGTAAATTGCACATTGCACCAAAACTAGGTTTTAATGCGTAAACATTGCTTAATCATCTCTTTCTTGTTACTCAGGCTTTCCCAAGCCATAACTCTGCATCATATTCATTCTCATGATGATTCAACACATGAGGAACATTTATGAAGTAACATTTGCAAGTTAACCCCTCACATTGGGTAATTTGCACTTTAGTCCAAACTAAGCAAACATTATTTCAACATTATTCAAAAAGGACTAAAATTGAAATATAAGTTCCTCTTGAACCTTAATTACTTTTCAAAAGATAAGAGAAAGCATATAATTGTCTTTCTTAAACAAAACACCTAGGGTTAAAGCATAACCCAGGTCAGGGATGTTACAAATCATAAACCCCTAACAAGGATTTTGTCCCCAAAATCCTAGATAAAGGGAGATAGATATTATTCATACATCATCTCATCAAGTCTCATAACATCTCAATGTCATGTTTATGCAAGACATAAACCCCTAACATATGATGTCCATGCTAAATTATATAACTGATCTAATTTCACAGTTAACCACTCCATGTGGTCAACATATATACTTTATCTGATACCAGAATCCCTTACCTTGGTATCCGTTACATGTGCTGGAAACACATCACATATTCTTATTTGTTTTATCCTGGGACATTACTTGTTACACACGTCTTTTTCTTCTAAGTATCCATCAAATAAACATTTTTAATTGTGCACATCAAGTGTCCTAAGACCCACTTGATTTCCATGTCCCTGAAAGGAAAGAAAACAAAGAATCATATTCTTATTTTGTTTATAAGTTGATTTATAATTAAATCAAATTCCTTTGTATATCAATTAGAATGTGGTAGAAATATCCATTCCACATCTCCTTCTTCATTAGGCTTCTTTGGATTGTTTTAGAATGATTACTTGATCAGAGTAATAAAAAAGATAACAATCTAGGTATGTCATACTTACCTTGCCTTCAGTAAATGTATACCTGGCCAGGGTATTCAAGAACTGAATTTAGGTAGTATGCTTTCATTTTATTTTATGTTTTCATTTCTTTAAATTTTATATACTTAATATCTCAAATTTTCTCTGAGTTCCTCTTTCATTTCTTCCCTTCCTTGATAAAGAAATAGAAATTTCAAAACACATGAAAAAATATTAAACTGAACACAAGTTTTCATCCTACGTATCTCTTCCTCATATTCTCAAAGGATTATACAGATGAACTAAGCAACAACTACCCTTATTATAGTAGAGAGTGCAAGATAATTCAAAATAGAAAGTTCTATCTTGATATGTCTACTTATTACAGGTTATCTAGTGTCTTGTCTGCTGAGTCACCTCATCACTTTCTATTTGGACATTGCCACCTCATATGTCCTATCTGTTCACATCTATATCAAACTCAAAGCTTTTTAGGTGATTGCTGCTCAGGTGCACTATATTGTACTTGAGTCAGTACTACTGAAATCTTTGATTGTTTAGTACCACTAATTCCTTGTTCCTGTAACTGTTTAGACTTCCTTTTAAGGTCTGTCTCATGTTTCTTTGTCATAGACCCTTCTATCCTTCGAATTGACTCCACAAATGTGGCAAACCTCTCTCTACTTTCTAGGGCAGAAGCTGGAATAGACATCTCAGCATTCAATCCTTTCTCAAAATGTCGAATCTTTTCCTCCTCAGTAGCATCCATCTGAGGACAAAATCATAAAAATTCCATTAACTTAACCTCATATTCACTTATTGACATGGCTCCCTGTCGTATCTTCTCAAATTGTGAGATCTTTTCATCTAAATAAGTCTTTGGAAAATACTTATTGATGAATTCTCGATGAAATTCCTCCCATACAACCTCTTCATCATTCCTTTTTTTCTTCTATAGCCCACCAATGTCCAACACTACCCTTTAAAAGGTACACAACATGATTGACTTTGTCAGCATTCAGGATACTAAGGATCTTAAAAGCCTTTTCTAACTCAGTGAGCCAGAGATCAGCATTTGCTGGGTCAGATGTCCCAGCATATTCTATGGCTCCTACACGACATAGTCTTTCAAAGTTCTTACCAGATCCATATCCCTCATTTGGAGTTGGTGCCCTAGGTGTCGGTTCTGTCTATCAGTCTGTCATATGCATCACTGTAGTCATGAATTGCCCAAAAAGTGTAGAAAAAGCTGGGTTTCTCATCATGACTTCATCAACATGGGGATTCTCAGGCACTGCTTCTTCTCTTGCCTGATCCCCGACACCTTTTACTGGTGCAGCAACATTGCTCTCAAAAATGTATTCCTCATGTCCTCCAGACATCTTTGAGTTATATATCTTCTTCTGCATAAGCAGAAGGCACTATAAGATACACTGGGTACACTTACAACATACTCGATACCTTAGTCCTATGTCTCTGTAGACTCAGCGAACCTATAGCTCTGATACCACTAAATTGTGGTGAACAACTCACAAAAACATAATTAGCTTAAGAAGAAGTGATTACTAATAGCAGATTATTGAAAATCACTAAAAATTAAAACCTTTTTTAAAGAGATCCAATCATGGGAAAACTCTTTCAACAAGGACCAATGTATTACAATTACAACCTGGTTCATAAGTACATATCTTGTACCATTTCTTCTCGAGGTTCACAACATCAACTGCCTTTTTAAAATCTAAACATAGACAGTATAAGAACCTCGAGGCATCAAGCCAGAATCTCAAAATGATTTATTAAAAGCACTAACTATTAACTCCGAGGACCTGAGAGTACAGAGACGACACATAGGACTTCTATCTACAAGACACGACAGACAATACACTCAACCTGAGCTGTCACTATTATCCCTACTGCTGCTGAAGTTCCTCCTCTACAAGATGTTCTCACTCTCCTCCGTGCTTTTCCACCTAAAAATTTTGGATCCCACGGGGGTGAGACAATTGTAATTTCCCCAGCGGGAGATATAACTCTCTGCCAAAAACATTATTATTGCAGATTAATAGTATAACACTGGGCAAAGGATAAGCAGTTTAAAGCATTCTCATCTTTTAAAGCATTGCAACTATTTATGACAAAATAGTAGATCATCTATTCTTTTTATAAGGAATAGGAAGAACATGCATATCATTTACCATCACATTATGCCATTATGTCAAACTTATCTTATGACACTCATTCTCTTGATATGTCACCCATGAGACATTCTTGTTTCAATCTGTTGGCCTTAGCCAATCTGCTAACCAGTTATGGGATTATATCTACCATGTTCTCATATATCATTAATACAGGTATTGGGTTATTCCCAATCCTGTGTCATCATTATAGGTATTGGGTTATTACCAATCCTGTGTCATCATTACAGGCATTGAGCCTCTACCAGGTATTGGACTCTTTCAAACCTGATTACACCACCAGGCATTGGACACTACCAATCCTGATTTCACAGCCAGTCATTGGACTCTAACTAATCCTGATTACATGCATTACACCTCTTCCAGGTATTGGACTTTAACCAATCCTAATTACACCGCCATGCATATGACTCTAACCAATCCTGATTACACGGCTAGGCATTGGCCACTACCAATCCTGATTTCACAGTCAGGCATTGGACTCTAACTAATCCTGATTACAGGCATTACACCTCTGCCAGGTATTAGACTTTAACCAATCCTGATTACACCGCCAGGCATTGGACTCTAACCAATCCTGATTACACCACCAGGCATTGGACACTACCAATCCTGATTTCACAGCCAGGCATTGGACTCTAACCAATCCTGATTACAGGCATTACACCTCTTCCAGGTATTTGACTTTAACCAATCCTGATTACACCGCCAGACATTGGACTCTAACCAATCCTGATTACACCGCCAGGCATTGGATTCTAACCAATCCTGATTACAGGCATTACACCTTTGCCAGGTATTGCACTTTCACCAATCCTGATTACACAGGTCTTGGGATATAGATCCCTTTGACCCATCATTAATCATCACATCCTTCTCTAGGCTTTGAACCCTGAAGTTAGCCTTCATAGCTGTTCACATTCTTTTACTGAATGCAATTGTTCCTTTTATTAAGTTTATTAAAACTTATCATTTCTTACCATAAAACTTTATAATCATCTTGGTGCCTCTTACTACGCCACAATTGTTCACATGGCTCATAAGGCCCATAAAGCATCTTGTCACCTATCACTAGGCAACATCTAACCATATGGCTCACAAGGTCATTAAACATCTTGTCACCTATCACTACGAAACACCTAATCATATGGCTCATAAGGCCATTATGTCACCTCTCACTAGGCAACAATAACTTATTACCTCATGTACTACAATAGTAACACCACTATTCCCTCAATAGGGTTAGGGTATACTATTTAAGTTACATTAGTGTTTCTCATGTCCCATTACCCAATTTAGGGTTAGGGTTTCCCATCTCACATTAATTAGGATTTCATACTTATCAAATCGGCCTTAATATATTGCTCCACACCTCTAGGAACATCCATAATCATCTCAAGTATTCAATCATGTTTATTACTCTTATCATTTATCATTAAATGATTATCAATACAAGGTATGAGTTCCTTTCTCATCCTTATCATGGTATGATTACATCATACTCATTAATTTGGCTTAACCCCATTCTCAAGGATATTAGCCTATACTTATCAAAGTATATCAAACTCATTACATTTCATTGTAACAATTTACATAACACATTTCATGTGTTTCTTGTCCAAGTATATTGAATTTGAGATGCATCAAGCTATATCAACCCTGGAATGCTAAAAGTGATATCTGTCATATCTTGATGTATCACTTTCCTCAGCACTTCCATTTACTTGAGTTATCAACTTATCTTTTATTAAAGTATTTACCATCTTAATACTTCCATCCACTAACCTATCATTTTACCATGAAGTGCATAGGTCACACACAAGAATGGTCCAGCTATCTTCAATGTCATGGACTCATTTCAGGTTACTGCATTGCTCCTTATAAGGCATTACTCACTATTTTAGCGTTAGGGCTCTTTCACACCATTACCTAGTAATTTAGGGTTTTGGTTTATCATCATATTGCCCAATATTAGGGATTCATGTATTATAACTCAAAATTAGAGTCACATACCTACACCCTGTATTAGGGCTCCTCATCATATCATTGCATAGGGTTTCACATGGCATCACCCTCAATTAGGGTTTCACATGGCATCACCCTCAATTAGGGTTTCTCATAGAACCACCCTCAACTAGGGTTTCTCATGGAATCACCCTCAACTAGGGTTTCTCATGGAATCACCCTCAACTAGGGTTTCTCATTTGACTTAACCACATTGAAACATCCAAACGTTCTTGACCATTGATGCTCCAAATGGTTTGAAACCAAATGGACTTGGGTCTCCAAATGATTTGAGACCATTTGGTCTCAAACGGTCTTGAGACCGTTTGGTCCAAACCTTCTCAAAACCGAATGGACCAATCAAGATCTTTCAACACTTTCTCAATTTAGGGTTTCAATCAATAAACCCCCTATCAATTGAACTACTGATTTATTCTTCATTTGAAACATTGAATCACCCTTCAATTGGACCTTCAATTAGGGTTTTGAACCCAATTGAACTAGGGTTTATAATCAATACACCATCAATTAGGGTATTGAAATCGAGGAAACATCAATGGTTGACATTATGGAACTAATTCAATTGAAATCGTTGGATCATCATCAAACCATGATATGACCTGACCTCAAACGGTCTTGAGGTCGTTTGGATGACCTCCAAATGGTCTTGAGACCTTTTTCCCCATCCATCATTGAAATTGTGAAATTCAATTAGAGTTTAGCTCATTAGGTTGATCACCAATTGAACAATTGATTGCATTTCAATTTTCCATCTTTGGTCCTTCAATTACTCAACCATAATCAACCATAATCCTCCAAACGGTCTTGGTTGACCTAAAAATAGTCTTGAGACCATTTGGGTGACCTCCAAATGGTCTTGAGACCGTTTGGGTTAATCAACCCAAAATTAAATCAATCAATTGAAATTTCAGTACTTAACCCGATTAGGGTTTCTAATTGGAGGATTGTCCATACATTTAATTAATCAATTGGATCCATTGGATAATCATCCAACATGTACTAGGGTCCTGACCTCAAATGGTCAACCCATCCAAATGGTCAACCCTTCCAAATGGTTTGGGATCCAAACCTCCAAACAGTTTGCAAACCGTTTGGTTACCAAACGGTTTGGTGAAACTGATTGGACCATATGTCAAAACCGTTTGCATTAGATATTTGGGGAGGTGTGTGCTTATGATGATGTCATCATCATCAAGATCTAAACCCAAGAACTTGCTGTGATTTTCATGGTGATTGCATCAATCAACCAAATAAAATTTTGAGAATGAAGAAAGGATCAATAATTGATAAGGAATTGAATGCAATAACAATATTAAGGGTTCAAGTTATAAAACCCACCTCCAATTGAGCTTCAAAGCTCCAAGCTCATGTCAACAATGGTGGATGCAACTCCTTTCACCATCCCAAGGCTCGTCCTCAAGCTTTGAGTGAAAAGGAATGGTTAGAATTGAAGATGGGATCGGGATATGAAGAAATCATGCATTGATTTTTGATTTCCACCATAGAATCAAGGTAAACGAAGGTCAAGAGGTAAGGGAAAAGGTGGGGGTGATGTAGGTGAATCCTTGTGTATCAAGAATGTTCTCCTTGTGGATGGCCTACATTACAACTTAATAAGTGTAAGTCAATTATGTGATAATGGTTACCTTGTGCTATTTACTTATTTTGAATGCTTGATTATAGATTCCCTCACCTATCAAGTCATATATAAGGGAACTAGAAGTGGTAATATTTATGTTATTGTGCTTGACTCTATCAAGCCTATTGTTGGTAGATGCCTATGTTGGTATGTATGCCCGGAGAGCCAATCATGGTATGATTGGTGGGATACATTGAGATTGATTTGATAAACATCAAAGGAAAGCTTCCAATTTAGTCTGGTTCAGTCAGTTATGAGATAATGACAGAACAGATTGAATGTCTAAAAAATTGTTTTACTCAATGACGTATGCTTTTAGGTTGAGGACTTAAATGATGAGATCATATGGATGTTAAGAGTATACATTCTTGTTATGTCCCTATTCATATGTCATTGTGGAAGGTTGATAGACAACAATGACACACAAGACTAGATTGTGTATTGGGTGATGACAGAATCTCAATAGTCATGATATGTGATATCAAACCAAGCACATAAGTACTTGTTAGAGAACAAGTGTACCAGACAGACCCACCGTGAGAGTGACATATGGAACCATGATTTGGTAGTCATAGTCAGCTCTCACAGTGATGATGGTGAGTGTGATTCTTTGACCTAAAATTACTACACTCAACACATGTCGTTGGGTACACTTTGACATCATCAAACGCAGTCCTGAAATATAGACTGTTAGAAAGGTGATGATTGGGTGACTTTGACACATGGGGCTTTTGAGGGGTGAGTGATAGATATGGGATTTGTCCCTCTTGAGGGAGTTTGATGTCCATGGCCACTTGATGAGTACGACTGAGAAAGGCATGCACATGCATGTGTGAATCAATATGTGATATTGATGTCACACATATCTCATGCAATCTGTTTTGAGATCAAGGAAGTGAATGAACGTTGAAAGGATGATTATTCCATGCCTTGAGTTCATCCGGGATATCAGTGAAAAAGGAATTATACATTCACTGTAACACTATTCATGAATTGTAGGATTGAAAGTTGTTCTCCAACTTTCCTTTTCACTTGGGTAGCACTGATGTGCGACTAGGCAGTGCTCTTTTCTTGTGAAGTCATAAGTGTTATGGACTTTCACTGCCAACGTGAAATGGACCTACATGGTCATACACATAGGATTTAACCAGGAAGAGTAGTTTATCCACAAATGATGTTTAGATTGATTACTAAAGGAGTTTAGTAGTTCAATTAAACACTCAATCTATTTATAGCTTAGTATCATAGTGTTCAAAGTGTTAGACCAATTGATTAGAGTATCAAATTGATTGAAACTGCAATTGACTGATTCTGCGCAATCTGCACTCCCAACTGATCGGCTCATGTGATGAATCGATCGGCTCAGGATGGTGAACCGATCAACTCAAGTTGGTGAGCCGACCGACTTAGGTCACTAAACTGATTGGTTCAAGGTGTTGAATCGATCGACTCGATTGACCAACCGAGCAAGTTGGGAAAATTAGGGACATGCAAGTAAATATCTTCGTTTCACTTGTACAATTCTATTGGGTCAAGAATTGATCTTAGGATTGATTAGAAATGAAAATAAGAAAGTCAATTTGCTGGACCAGGGACACAAACTGTTCGGCTCAAGGCCCCAGTAGATCGGTTCATGTATGAGCTGATCGGTTCAGTTGGCGCAGATAGTTGTTTTGTGGAAAATTCGGACCCTTCTACTCCCGCTTTAGTCCCACATTGCCCGGGGCAGAGAACCCTGACCCTGACCCCTCCTATATATAGAGGGGTATTGGGGGCTTCTCAAGCATAACACAGAACGCCAGTTGCTCTGCAAAGTTGTCCTCTTTGGTTGTGGTAACCGAGAGAGCCCGAGCTGATGCTACCCGACTAGGGAGGCACAACAAGAGAAAGACAACTGTAGAAAGGCGAATGGTGGTGGGAGAGCATGTCGGTTACTAGTACACTGACAGAAGGGGATGACTCCTTTCAGTTTCCTATAAGACAGGATGCCTAGAGTTCTTGGTGGTCCGTGTGGACTACTACAGAGGCGGGAGATTTCTTCTGCTCGAAGGACAACTGTCAATCCGTCAGTCTGGGTGCGACTAGGAGCCATTAGTTTGGGTGCAACTAGATGCTGCACAGACACCATCCAAGACCAGAGGTGAAGACTGCACTAGCCGTGTGGTCATGTCGCCGAGCAAGCCTCGGGACAAGGTACACCTCTACAAATCATCCTTCCTATTGTATAGATGTTGATGAGATCTCTTTGGGTTCTGGGTTTGGGGAGAAATTTTTTTGTTTCTTCTGCTATCTCTGCCCCCCCTAAAACCCAACAGTGGTATCATATCCACATCAACTGCTCTATACTTTAGGATTGTCGATGTGAACGATTTTGGTTTGTTGCCTTTATTTATTGCATACGATGGGAATAATAATGGCTTTATGCATGTCCAATCCTAAATCCACAAATCCCAATTTACATATATGATATGTAATATGATTGCATTCAATACATGTCTCCCTTAAATGAGTTTTGTGGTGGATGTATAGTGTGGTTATGGCCAATAAACCCTATGTCTGTGTGCTTGGTTGAATGTAGTTTCTTGCATCTCGGTCTGCGCACTGATTCTCTACCTCCTATTCTTGATGTAACTCGAAATAACTTGAGATTTCTTTCCTACATTTGCTCCCCCCGAATGTAACTCGAGGTTTCCCAATGCAAATGTAAATAGGATAGTTTATATTTTTTGTTATGTCCAAGAACACGGACAACCTGACAGTGACTGAGATGATCGGTTCAAGGCATGAACCGATCGGTTGGCATTCTAGATGACTAGTTTGAGGAGTGAGATGAGCGGGTGGCGGCCATGAGGAGATGCACGATGACTATTGAACCGATCGTCTAGAGGCATCGGTCGATCGGCTGGTGGCACCCAACCAACCGGCTCGATGGTGAGCCGATCAATCATGGAGATGAGTTGATCAAACCCAGAACGACAAAGCACATAGTTCATCTTGTACAAGTTGCATGTGATGTAGACCTAGATGACCGTGATTCCTCTTAGCTCAAGGAATCACATTAGGATGGCCATTATCATCACTTTTATCATTTCACATGTTTTCTATGGGATATAGCATGTATATGATACATACTATATATTATGGTGATTGGATATGTATATGTACCTATAAAACCAAATCCCTCATCTAAATATTAAGTCTTATACGCCTTCCATTAGCGACACACATGAAAAACTCGATCGACCAAGCGTAGGTTACGCCAAAGCATGGTGCGCCATCCATCTAGCGGAAGTGTGAAGGGTTGACATGTAGGATCTGCCAAAGCAGGATGCATGTTTACCGTGTCAACTTTTGGGTTAGACTTAACTGGTGATTCTTAGAGCATCTAAGCCCAAAGGCACGGGATGAATGGCAAGGAGTTGCGTATGTCATCTATCCAAGAGTTGCATATGATGCAATTGGCATGATGGCCTACCTAAATAGTCAAGTTGTGGGCGATCAGCCAAAGCTGACTCATGACATGATGAAAAATGGATCTTGACCCACTAGAAGATTGTACGTTGCAGTCTTCTGAATTGATGGTGAGGGCTATCAATTTGAACAAAAATAGTGGGAGTTATAATTAATAAAGTCCTAATTATATCGTAAAACTTTTTCAAATCAATAAAATAAGTCAAAAATGATATTTGGACTAAATATTTCCTTTTTGTACAATAAATGGCTAATCAACAATAATCACTTTATTTGTGATCGGTCCTTGAGATGGACAAATTAAATGGGAATAATCCCATGACTGGTAAGGATCTTGAGAAGTGTTCTCAATCCAAGAGTGAAAGCTCTAAGTCCTAGTTGTACCAGGACCAGATGAACTCGATCCCACCACACCAACTGCTGAAAGTATGCTTATGGAAGCATACTGAGGATGACATTGATGTGGAGTGCTTAATGTTGTGTTCTCTGAACTATGAGTTTCAGAGACAACATGAGACATATGATGTCTCCAACACACTATCCTAGTATGTCATGACAGATGAAGATCCATTAGGTATTCACACACTCAATGTGATTGGGTATGTGGAAAACCTAACTAGACGGGGATTTCCTCCGAGTCAAAAGTTGGCTATTGGTATGATATTGCAAATGTTGTGAGAATCATATATTTCATGATGAACTACAACATGAACAACTTTGACAAGCATTGATAGAGTTGTTGGACATGTTGAGGACAGTAGAGGCAAAGATGAAGAAAGACAAACCCTAATCTTTGATGTGATCAAGGAAGAGTAAGTCTTAAAGGCAAGGATAAGGGAAAAGCAAAGAAATGTTCTGATGCTAGCAGCAATCCAAGCCGTCTTCAGCCTCAACGCACAGATGAAGAAGGACAAGCCTAAGTTTGTGATGTTGATCAATAGAAAGAAAGGTAGGTCTAAGGGCATGGGCAAGAGCAAAGCTAAGAAGGGTTCTGATGCTAGCCAACAGCCCAAGCCGTCTTCAGCCTCAAGGCACCTGGGGAGGGGGAACAAGGGAATTGCCCTCTATATCTGGAATAACAAAAGAAGATGAAAGGAGGGGATAGAGATCTCCACCATAGGTATCATGAAATAAACACTTCTTTATCTGAGGAATATGATACCAAGATGAAGATATGACATATATGATATGCAAGATCTACAAAGAAGTGATGGCCTTTAACAAAGGACCAAGAAAGAGTACTCATCATTGGAGCAAGTGTTTCTGCCACAGATGGGAGTACCTTTCAGTTTATTTCAGCCTAAAGGGCACGGAATAGAGTTGAGAACTGCTATTTCAATTTGCCAATAGAAACACTTTATTGTTGCATCCTGTTGTGACAAGGATGGCTATCAATATAGTTGATATTTTAATTTTAAAGATGTGATCTTTGTGGCAATGCCTTATTTATCTTCTGGTACTTGGTATGCATAAGATAAAATGATACCTAAAAGTTATTGATAACTCAAACAATCAAATTAGCATAAATCATGAGAAATTCATTTCTAGTTTCCATATGATGGATAAATCTAGACTCTTTTGGTTAGAGAACCAATAATAGAAATGAATTTCTTGGACATGATTAATCAATCTTGACTAAGGTAGCAGAATAATGATTATCCTATTAGGTATAATACATGTGATGTATTTACCTATTGGAGCTAATGCTAATACTTCTTTCAAACGATATTTAAAGAAATACCAATATGAATATCTTGAAGTGTTCAATAATATCATAGATGAAGTACAAATTTGGTAAAGTGTTAATTCTTGATGATATCAATGAATGAAATACTTGGACCAAATGTTTGAGAACCTTATGAGTGATTATGATAGTGTATCATAGTGAACTCATGATTAAGGCATGGTGATGTCTAAATCAAAAAGGGAGTCATACTCTAAGGAGTTAGAGGATGATTATCAAATAACTAAATTCTTCTTAAATTGAGAATAACTTACACTAATAAAGGATATTAAGAATCATAAAGTGTTGTGAGTTCTCAAATTCCTTAACAGATACACCTTAAATATCTATATGATGAGTTGGTCATATGATGAGTCAACAATCTAGATGATATTGAGGAACCAATTTTTGAGTTATGGTTTATGACCATTACATCCTAAATGACTTCCATGTGAACCATAAGATATGACCTTGATGGTAGCACCCATTGGGATGAAATCCATAAGTGCAAATGAGTCTTAAGTGTTAAGACACATGGATGACATTTTGAGAAGGATGATGCTTGTTGATTGCAAGTTAATGACTAAGAGATTTGGCATACGGATACTAAAACCACATTCCTATGAGGAATAAAACAAGGATGTGTACGTGACACAACCTATAAGGTTTATGAATCCATTAATGCAAATAAAGTCTATAAGTTACAATGGATTAATCAATGTGATTGATTGAGTACAAGCAACTCAGAGCTGGGATCTTTACTTTGAGAATATAGTCAAAGGGTTTGACTGATATGACAAAGATAAACAAGGGATCTGTGATTTAGTGGGAGTGTATTTACATTCCACATGTTGATGAGGAATGAGATGTTCTAGAATGGAATCCTTTGTGGAAATTATCTTTAGGGAAGATAGAGACATTTCCTATGTGATAGGAATAGAGACCTATAGAGATAGTTCTTGAAACCTCTTAACTTGGAAAAGAGAAAGCATACATTGGCAATATGTACTGAAGGGTTCAATATACACATATTCAATGGGAGAAAACTTGTCCATGTTACATGGAGTTAGTATCCCAGAGCCAAGTGTCTCAATTCTTATGAAGAATGGGAACACTAAGAATATATATGGATCTATCATGTATGTAATTATCCCATTATCTTGCATGTATGGACATGGCAAGAAAAAAATGCATTTATCATCTTGCATGTATGGACATGGCAAGAATAAAATGCATTCATCATCTTGTATGTATGACATGACAATATGATATGCTTATCCTGATAACTCGTATGTGGGACATGACGAGTGGATGTCTGTCTAGTTCCAGTAAGGGTTACTGGAATACCATGAAAACTTCAGAAGTACTGGTTCTATGGAAATAAGGAAGGGCTCACTGTAAAGAGTTACAATAATGTGAAATTTCGAAAAGGATAGAAAATTTATAACAAAATATATATGGGATATATAAAAGTGAATGTGTGTTGAAATTGGAAACGTTCCAATAAAGTCGTTTTAAAAGGAAATGCCGAGTATCTGTGTATTGGAGAACAACAATGGATACTATATGGATCTGGGAGTTCATGGAGATGAACTAATAGGTATTCCAGTCATTAATGACAAGTAAGGAGTGCTTGATCATCCAATGAGGCTAAAGGATAGTAAAGGAATATTGGATCGCATATTATGACAACTCCATCTCATACATAAGACGTACATCGAAGAGATGTGAGACATGCAATTATACTGACTTAGGCAAAGTGTTGCCATAACTCATTGCATTAGCACTAGAGTACAGTAACATGATAGACATGTTTGAATATCAGTAAGAATATGATTCAAGGGTGATTGGCTCACAGTGCAAGTGGGAGTCTATTGGTATGTATGCCCTGAGAGCCAATCATGAGATGATTGGTGGGATACATTGAGATAGATTTGATAAACATCAAAGGCAAGCTTCCGATTTAGTCTGGTTCAGTCAGTTATGAGATAATGACAGAACATATTGAATGTCTAAAGAATTGTTTTACTCAATGACGTATGCTTTTAGGTTGAGGACCTAAACGATGAGGTCATACGGATGTTAAGAGTATACATTCTTGTTATGTCCCTAGTTGGATGTCATTGTGGAAGGTTGATACACAACAATGACACACAATACTAGATTATGTATTGTTTGATGACAAAATCTCATTAGTCATGATATAGTGATATCAAACCAAGCACATAGGTACTTGTTAGAGAACAAGTGTACCGGACAGACTCACCGTGAGAGTGACACATGGAACCATGATTTGGTAGTCACAGTCAGCTCTCATAGTGATGGTGGTGAGTGTGATTCTTTGACCTGAAATCACTACACTCAACACATGTCATTGGGTACACTTTGAAATCATCAAACGTAGTCCTGAGATATAGACTGTTATAAAGGTGATGATTGGGTGACTTTGACACATGGGGCATTTGAGGGGTGAGTGATAGATATGGGATTTGTCCCTCTTGAGGGATTTTGATGTGAATGGCCACTTGATGAATAGGACTGAGAAAGGCATGCACATGTATATGTGAATCAATATGTGATATTGATGTCACACATGTCTCATCCAGTCTGCTCTGAGATTAAGGAAGTGAATGAATGTTGAAAGGATGATTGTTCCATGCCTTGAGTTCATTCGGGATATCAGTGACAAAGGAATTATACATTCACTATAACACCATTCACGAATTGTAGGATTGAAAGTTGTTCTCCAACTTTCCTTTTCACTTGGGTAGCACTGATGTGCGACTAGGCACCGCTCTTTGCTTGTGAAATCATAAGTGTTATGGACTTTCACTGCCAATGTGAAATGGACCTGCAGGGTCACACACATAGGATTTAACCTAGAAGAGGAGTTTATCCACAAATGATGTTTAGATTGATTACTAAAGGAGTTTAGTAGTTCAATTAAACACTCAATTGATTGATAGATCAATATCATAGTGTTCAAGGTGTTGGACCAATTGATTAGAGTATCGAATTGATTGAAATTGTAATTGAGTGATTCTACATAGTCTGCACTCCCAACCGATCGGCCCATGTGCTGAACCAATTAGCTCAGGATGGTGAACCGATCGGATCAATTTGGTGAGTCAACTGGCTCAGGTCACTAAACTGATTGGTTCAAGGTGTTGAATCGATTGACTCGATTGACCAACCGAGCAAGTTGGGAAAATCAGGGACATGCGAGTAAATATCTTTGTTTCACATGTACAATTTGATTGGTACAAGAATTGATCTTAGGATGGATTAGAAAAGAAAATAAGAAAGACAATTTGCTGGACCAGGGACACAAACTGATCGGCTCAGTTCAAGGCCCCAGTCAATCGGTTCATGTATGAGCCGATTGGTTCAGTTGGCATAGATGGTTGTTTTGTGGAAACTTCAGACCCTTCTACTCCCGCTTTAGTCCCACATTTATCGGGACAAAGAACCCTGACCCTAACCCCTCCTATATATAGAGGGGTATTGGGGGCTTCTCAAGCATAACTCAGAATGCCAGTTGCTCTGCAAAGTTGTCCTCTCTGGTTGTGGTAACTGAGAGAGCCCGAGCAGGTGCTACTCGACTGGGGAGGCACAGTGAGGGAAAGACAATGCAGAAAGGTGACTGGTGGTAGGAGAGTATGTCAGTGACTAGTACACCGATAGAAGGGGACAAATCCTTCCAGTGTCCTGTAGGATAGGACGACTTGAGTTCTCGGTGGTCTGTGTGGACTACTACAGAGGTGGGAGATTTCTACCACTCGGAGGATAGCTGTCAATCCGTTAGTCTGGGTGCGACTAGGAGCTGTTAGTCTGGGTGCAACTAGGAGTTGCACAGACACCGTCCAAGACCGGAGCTGAAGACCACGCTAGCCGTGAGGTCATGTCGTTGAGCAAGTCTCGGGACAAGGTACGCCTCTACAAACCATCCTTGCTATTGTATAGATGTTGATGAGATCTTTTTGAGTTCTGGGTTTGGGGAGAATTTTTTTTGTTTCCACTTCCATCTCTTCCCCCCTAAAACCCAACAACCTAGTAATCAATTTGAATGATATTTCTCTTTGGCATCGATGACTTGGTCATGTAAATATGCATCAATTGAAGAAGTTGAGCAAAAAGACTGGGTCAAGGAACTTCCCAAATTGGATTTTGAAAAGGATGAGGAATGCCAGCCTTGTACCCACAAAAAGTAGACCAATTCCCCCTTCAAATCCAAAGGAGTCCTTAGTACCAAAAGAGATATTAAACTTCTTCATATCGATCTATTTGGACCAATGAGAACTCAATTGCTTCGTGGTTCCAAGTATTGTCTTGTTATTGTTGATGATTTCTCTAGATATACTTGGACCTTCTTTCTCATTTCAAAGAGTGACATGTTTGATGTTTTCTCTAATTTTTTACAAACGAGTTGAGAATGAAGCTTCTTTCCAGATGGTTTCCATTTGTAGTGATCATGGGGGAGAGTCTGAAAATGATCTTTTTGAATGTTTTTGTGAAGAATTTGGATACGCACATAACTTCTCTTCACCTCAACAAAATGGGGTTGTCGAGAGGAAGAGTAGGTCACTACAGGAGATGGCTAGGACCATGCTTTTAGAGTATGACACTCCAAAGAAGTTTTGGGCCGAAGCCGTTAGTACCCCATGTTTTGTGCAAAATTGGGTTTTCACACACCCTTCTTTAAAGAAAACCCCTATGAGCTAAGGAGTGGTAGGAAGCCTTCTATCGAGTATTTCCATATTTTCAGATGTCCTTGTTTTGTTTTGAATACGAAAGATTCTCTCGACAAATTTGATTTGAAATCTTACAAGGCTTTCATTCTTGGCTAGAACACTACTAGCAAGGCTTATAGAGTGTATAATGTTGATCTTGGTAAAGTAGAATAATCTATTAATGTTAAGTTTATTGAGACTAAGCCCTCTATTCCCAAATATATTGTTCCAAATGATGATGTTGAAGGTGAGGTGATACCCATCCTAAAAGAACTCAACATCACTCAAAGGGAAAAGAGGTGATCATTCAGGAAGAACAGAAAGATGAAGAGAATAAGGATCCACCCCCCACGTGCTTTGTAAAGAATCATCCAAAAGAGCTAATTCTAGGTGATCCCTTTCAAATAGTTAAGACACAAACTGCCTTCAATAAAGAACAAGCCAACAACACCTTCATCTCACAACTCGAGCCAAAGAACATCAAAGAAGCTCTTGGGGATGATGAATGGATCCTAGCCATGCAAGAAGAATTGGAGCAATTAGATAAGAACAAAGTGTGGACCCTAGTGCCAAGACCAAGTGATATAAAGATCATTGGCACCAAGTGGGTCTATGACAAAAAGCTAGATGAAAGTAACAAGGTGCAAACCAAAGATGGGAACTTCATCAACCAAGTCAATTACACAAGTGAGCCACTGAAGTGCTTTGGGATGGAGAACACCAAGTCGATGGACACACCCATGTCAAACACCGTCAAACTTGATAAAAGATGAAGAAGGTGAGAAGGTAGGTGAGAATCTCTATAGAGGTATGATTGGAAGTTTACTTTATTTAACTACCTCTTGACCTAATATAATGTTTAGTGTTGGCTTGTG
Source organism: Alisma plantago-aquatica (assembly GCA_963693085.1). NCBI lineage: Eukaryota > Viridiplantae > Streptophyta > Magnoliopsida > Alismatales > Alismataceae > Alisma > Alisma plantago-aquatica. Next base: position 1,366,746,557 of record OY856411.1, on the reverse strand, counting down.
TGCTTTCTTTAAATCAAATCCCAAGAAATCACATCTCATAGTTGTTAAGAGGATTTTAAGGTACTTAGCCAAAACTCCAAATTTTGAACTATGGTATCCCAAGTCAAGGGACTCTACTCTTACAACTTATAGTGATGCGGATTTGCAAAATGCGTGATTGATAGAAAGTGCACAAGTGGCACTTGCTTTTTCCTAGGACCATGCTTGGTGTCTTAGTTCTCCAAGAAACAGAGCATAGTGGCATTATCAACTACTGAGGCTGAATACATTGCAACCGGGAGTTGTTGTGCCCAAGTCCTATGGATGAAGCAACCGCTCTAAGACTTTAACATTAATTTTGATGCTTCTGCTATCTATTGTGATAATACTAGTACAATCAATTCATCTTACAATCCTATATTGCATAGTAGAGCTAAGCATATAGAGGTTCATCATCATTTTCTTCATGATCACATTGCCAAAAAATATATCTATATCACACATGTGGACACGAAAAATTAGTTGGAGGACATTTTTACAAAACCTCTAGCTAGAGAGAAATTTAATTTTATTAGATCTAAACTACTCATAACTTCTATGGATGAACTTGATATGCCTTCTAGCTAGTTGCCAACTATCCTATATGCTTTACTTATGTCTTGATCACCCTTGCTTGCAAAAATTTTCATGTTCTTTTGCCTAGTTTTTCGCTTGTTTTGGTTATTTCTCACAACATTGTTTTATCGCAAAATAGTACCCAATGATGAGTGATATGTGTCTAAGTATGTTAAAACTTCAAAAAGGACTAGAAAAATAAATTTAATTAGCATTCAAGAGGCTAGAAATTAAGATTTCCATGGCTGAGGGCTTTTGTAAAGGGCCATTTGGTCGAGTTTCCCAGTCTCAAAACTTGATCGATGACCAGGATGGGAGCAAACATAAGTGTGGTTTGGCCGACTTTTCTCCTTCTCAACTAGAGAAAAATCAATCATTTCACTCTCTATCTCCCTCAAGATCTCAACCCTAGCCCCGGCCTTCCTCTCCCTATCCCTAGTTTGACCTTACTCGACCTCCCTTGACCTCTTCTACATCAACCCCAGGTGTTTGGTTAGTTTGTGGTGGTGTTTTCAAAATTTTTGACCTCTCAATCCTATTATCTCGCCTCCATGGCCTCAAATAGGAGAACGAGAGCCACCCCATCTACAACACCATCCTCCTCCTACAAATCACACCTTATACCTTTTGATGATACCTTCTTTGTCTCTAATGATGTTGTAAATAGGTACAACGAGCTCCTTCTTAGGAACATCTCTCCTTTTCGTGCCCTACTTAAGCCAAGCCCACATATACAAAAGGTTATTGATCAAGTTGCCGAGTTTCTTTACGACCACCACCTCTCTGCCTTGAGTGTTGAAAGTGTGTGCTATCACAATTCCATCACAAGCACCATAGTCATTCACGAATTCTATGCAAATTTGCAATGGAATTATGACACTCTCATACCCCCGCCTATTGCTCAAGTAGTCCTTACTTCCATTATAGCTGGGAAGAAATTCTAAGTCTCTGAGGATACCTTGAATATCTTTTTCTCTGGTACTGAGGTGACTGACACGTCGAAGAAGGATCTCCTTGAACTTGAGGCCTTCTATAAGAAATATGATCTCACTCTCCCTGGCATTCATAAGTTCTTCAAGAAGCCTCAATTTCTCTATAGGATGAAGTATACCCTTCCCTCCTCAGCCTTAGATCTCAAAAACCGCATACTCACCCTAGTAATCAACTGCAATTTTCACCCAAATAAAAACCAAACTGAAATTGAAGAGAATACTATGGTGATTATGTTCTATATCTTGAACAACATCAAAGTCAAGTGGGCCAGATATGTTCTCTAGCACATGACTTTCTTTGACTCTAGTAAGAACAATCATGTCACCCACTCACCCTACTCAGCCTTGATTTGTGGTATTTTTCAGACTGCCACTGACAAATCTCTTTTTCATGACATTCATTACAAACCTGCCCAAAAAGGAGATTGCTTAAGTGAGACCACACTTCATAAGAGTGTGCCTACCCCTTCCTCTACCACACCTGGACCCTCCACCTCCACCCGTACACCTCCATCTCTTCAGCCATCCTGACCTACTCGTGCCTATTTCCATGTATCAAATGAAACCCTCATGGGCTACATGATGTATCAACATGTATATAACCTTTAGGTTCAGGAGCATATACATTAGGATCTCTGTGCTATCATGTATACCATGAACCTATCATGTACCCATCCTTACCCTACCTACCAACCTACCCATGAGGTGATTATGCATCATATGCATATAATCACTTTTACCCAGCTCCTCCACTTGAAGCTTCCATTGCCACACCCTCTGTTGTTGGTAGAACTACACCTGTTGTGCCACCTCTCCCTGTTGGTCCTATAGATACCTTGCTTGCAGGGCTTGACACTTCTGCTCCTTCCTATCCTCAAGCCTAGGAGTTGCATGATCTTAGTATGTCTTGGGATGAGCACCATGCTAGGTGGCTCGGTCATGGTTTTGATTCCTCTATTGATGAGGAGATGCCAGATCAGGCTGATGAGGAAGCTGCTTCCACTGATGAGGAGGCATCTGAGGATGATGGTGATGATGGTTTTGATGGCTCTACTGGTGACTCCAGTGATGAGGTGACGTTTCTACCTTTATTGCACCTTCAGACGGAGATGATGACTATGATCCAGAAGCCTCTACTGAGGATGATACTGTTGATGATGTCGTGGACATAGATAGCCTAGATGTTTTAGTTTCTTAGTCTGTAGATGTTGATCATATATATCTTTCAAGACTATTTTGTACTAAAAACATATGGGCACATTGTTTGAGCTGTACTATCTATCATCATGTTGTTTTTATCATTTTGGCTTGTAGTTGTTTTTTGAGGACATGCTTTTTGTGTTGTAATATTAATCATATGTACACTTAATCTTTGATTATTGTATCTCATGAGTTGTTGCCATCTTTCCCATATTTTGATTATGACTTAGATTTCTTATCTCTCTCATCTTTGTTTGATGTATGCTCTGAGGTTGCATGTTTTATCTTGTGGATGTATGTTTTGGTTGTGCTTGGAGAAGACATGTTTCTGTGCTCTTCTATCCCCTTCCTTTTTTATAATGTCAAAAGGGGGAGATAAGTTCAATGTTTTGAAGCTCAACCATATTGCTTTTATTGCCTATGTGATCCTTTTCTTGTTCAATACATGCCTTATCATGTCACTTGCTAAAGGACCATATAGTATATGCATGTTATATTTCTTTGTGTAGAAACACTAACTATGTAGGTAAGAGTGAGCATAGATTGAGGGGGAGCAATTCACATTGTTAAAATTTTGAATCCCCTTATAATTAACAAGGCTAAGGTATAACTTTACATATCCTTTTCAATATGATTGAGGAATGGTTTGTCATTGTCAAAAAGGGGGAGAATGTTGGCTTGAGATTTATACATTGTCCATATTTTTATAATGACTTAACCATTCCATTCCTATGTATCTAATATGTATGTTCAAGATTGATTTCAGGCTTTAGGTATATAAAAAGGATCAAATTACACAAGCCCTAGCTTGTCCATGTTCAAGTCAAGTGCAATACAAGTGTGCATTTTGGGAAATCACTCCAAATCACCTTAGATTATTTTTGTAACCACTTGTATTGATGATATGACTTGTAACTAAGATGAGAAAAAATCATGGGCACTTAATTCCAACGTTTGGTCACTCAAAAGTAATTTTGGAAAAATTTTCACATGCACTTTGTCAGTCGAGTTGGAAACTCGATCGATCCAGTGATGGATTTTTTGAAATGATCAATCGATCGAGTTGTACACTCACAGAACTTGACCGATTGGTCAACTAAGCAAAACTGATTTTGTTTCATTAGTCAAGTATCTAAGAACAAACTCGTTCGATAGTTTGAAAATTGGCTTTGTCGGTTAGTGGATCGGTCGAGTTACCTATATTAAAACTCGACCAAATGTACTGTACGGAAAATGCAAAAAAAGTGATTATAGCTATTAGAGAATTGTTGTAAATGAAAATAGATCCATTGCAAATTGTAAAATGACTATTTTTCATTCTTAAGTGATCTCACACTCAAAGGAACAACCCCAGCTATAAAATGGGCTCCATGGAGTTCATTCCAAGTTTGCTCATTCATGCAATCCTAAGTCCTTGGTATATTTGAATGTGTTGCAACCCTGTGAGACCCTTTCTCTCTCTCATTTACAAAGCATTTCATGATTATGAGTGAGTAAGGCATGTTGTAAGAGAGCTACCTCAATGTGCTTGTAAAGCTCTCATTCCTTCCATCTTCCCAATCCCCTTTCTCAAAGAGCAAAGGTTGAAGCAAGCTACTCTGAGTGAAGGTGAAGTTGCTGGTCTTCTTCAAGGTTGAAGAAGAGGTGAAGATCTTCTCCAGGTGAAGGAGAAGGGGAAGGCAAATATTCAAGAAGAGTGGGTAATTCCTTCAAGGCCAAAAACTTGATTCAAGTGTGGGTAAGTCCTTGTTGAAGGGTGAAGACATATTGATCAAGTGGGTAAGTCCTTGTGTAGGTGAAAGACTCTTTTCTTGAGTAGGTAAGTCCTTGGATGTATGGTGGTCTCCTTGTATCTCTTATGATTGAATATAAGCATGCACATATTGCAAAGTCCTAGAGGTTCACCTCTCTAGGTAATGGATTGACTATCTCCTATTTTGGGGATTGGAACCACTCTAAACCACCTTGTCCAAGTGAATGTTTCAATCTCTCTCATCATTGCTTTGCTTGCTTAGATAGGACTTCAAATTGTTCTTAAGCTATTGGTTTTGATTGGTATAATTTGAAGGTCTAACTATTCTTGTGATAATTTTGAAGCTCTATTCACCCCCTCTAGAGCCCTAGATCCAAAATATTTTTATCAAAAAATTGGATGAGTTTTGTTAATATAGTTTGAACCCCTAATTCTACACAATTTTCCTATGATATACATCAAATCTCAATCTTTTGAATACCTAAATTATCTATGACTCAATTATGGTGATTAATCTCTGAAAATATAATCTTTGACTTTGATGATAATACTTGACACTCTAAACTATGATGACATGAATTGACTAATGATGGTACTAGGTCTTAAATCTATTGACTATTTCATTTATAATCTAAAAGAATATGATTTATATACTAAAAATGATGATGGATATTGGTAGTGGGTGATAACCCTAAATGTGATACTTTGTATACGAGGGTATCACATATTATGATTTCCCTCTTCAAATTTGTGGATACCTTAATATTTACCCTGGAACTTCACCTCTAATAAGGATTTAGGGATAAAGTGGTCATTATGGGTTATTCGTGGACCATCCATCAATATTGATAATAATGATGTCAAAATATCATGTTTGTCTTGAAAACTTGATAAATTTGAAATATTGGTCATTGATGAGATACCACACCTAAGAACAATAATGAGACCTAAGAAAACCCTAATTTGGTCCTTGTGACCCTACCTATTGATGACTGGAATATTAGTGCATGTACACCCATTATTGTGCCATGATTTGATTTTGATCTAATTTGACTCCCAACGATCTTTTTCTCTAAACTTTGGTGAATGTACACTTATTATCCTCCTTGACATGCATATGGAAGTGCTTTCTTGTATTATATGTGTTCTTTCTTTTTTCTTAGTATATAATAGTATTTTGTAAACTAAGTGACTTCCTATGATACAATGTTCTAATTTTCTATTATAAGTATATTTTGAGAACCTTGAACATAAAATAGAAACTCTTTATACATTGACATTGAACTTGGACGTACTAAGAGACCCTCACCGTTGGGTGTAGCCATGGTTTAATGCATTGATAGAAATAAGCCCTAACCTTTGGGTGTTGACTAGGCAAAATGTACATCAACACAAACATATCCACACCTAAGGGTGCAGTAAATATATTTAATGTGGAGGTAAATAGACCATCACCTTTGGTGCAAATAGGGTTTAATACCTATATCTTCAAACCTAGGTAGTAGAGGACAATAATGGCCATATAAATTGTATAATGGAAATTTGAGATTAAATGCATGATGTTTTCTTGAAACAACTTATTTGACTTAAAGTTTTGTTCTCGTTTATTTTAGAAATGCCAATAGTCAATTTTGTTACACAATTTCACTTATTTTATAGACAAGGTACCTGTATGTTTGCACTAATAGCGTGTCATGATTCTTCGGAAAGCATATTTCAAAAAGATGACTAAGATATGCTTCCACTTTGGACTGCTCCAATGAAAAGAACAAGTTCACCAAGTAATGACAGTTTGGTTAGTTCTTATGAATCCATTTTATTCTGAGATATTATTTGTTACTGTGTATCCCAACGTGTTATTTCTTTCGGGCCAGCTAGTGTTGGACGCTTCAATCTTTGTACTATTTTCTAGATAGTAATGACATGTGTATCCCAACGTGTTATTTCCTTCGGGCCACCTAGTGCTGGACGCTTCAATCTCTGTACTATTTTCTAGATAGTAATGACAGTTTTGTCATAGTGTCCTTACTAAAATTAGATATGCTCTTTTTCTAAGACATGTGCCTATCGACGACTAATATATAACTAACACTTACATTAATTCAAATCAAACTCTTAAAAGAGACAACTCAATTAACAATAGATTGGGTCTCAAATCTTTAAGTATCGTTACTAAAATTACATGTGATATCCTTCTTAATGTCAATATAAGTCAACCAATATCTAGAGGGTAAACAATCTTTCTCAAATAACCTACTTTAAAACCCATCAAGCTCAAAAATTCTTAAAATATGACCAATATGTCACTTGTCAATGTCAGCTCCTCCCATCATCCATGGTAATGGAATATGACCTTTGAATAGACTACCATACTCCTTTCACACTCATATATATATGGTTCTGGAATATGATCTAAAACTAGGACTTAACCCACTTCAAACTCCATCACAAATTTGGAGGTGCAAGGAATGGATCCCTCCCTTATGATTTTTCGGTGGCTTCTAAGGGGAAGAAATCCCCAAGTGAAAATAATCAAATTAGATGGGGAATTGGGTGTCATGGGTGCTACCAAGGGTTTTAGTTTTAGAACCCCTCTTTATGAGGACACCCTAGATATAAAATTGATTGATTCAGCACATTCACTAGCCTAGAAGGGGATACCTACTCTTGATTAATCACTCAGCCCCTAATCTTTCCCTCTTTTGAAAAACCCTCTTGAGACACCCTCTTAGGGACATCATACCTCACTAATCATAAGATGACTCATATTACTACTTTTCACTCTTTATAATCCACCCATACATGAAATTTTCAACTACATTTCACAATAAAATTGAAAAACATGTTTGTTTTTCTCAAGGTAGGGACAATCACTTTAACTTAAATTTTACCACTTGAATGTTGTTGTAGGATCCTTCATACTTTGAGAATATTAGGAGACAAAGGAGTATTCTTTTTTTAATCTCCTTTACAAAGGGAGAGTCTTCTTACTTCTCAGGAAATACAATATGTGTGGATATATGTGTCCCAAAGCACAAAAATATTATCATATTTTGTGTTACACTCTACTTTGGAATCTTGTTGATGTAAATTTTAGGGTGTTATGGGAAGGAAAAGGAGTTCACATTTTACCCAGTCTCACAAACGAGCAACCAAAATGAAAAAAATATAAAAAAAAGGACCGATAGTATGACAACAACGTCAAAGAGATGCGACAAGTCAAAAAATCCCAAAGAAACTATGGTCGTTCCCACAACTTTTATCTCTTAAGAAGTTCCTCAACTAAGCATGCTAGAGCACCCAAAAAATCATCTTCATGCATCCAACAAGTGTGGGATATGTAGGAGGGTGGCATCATTCAAGATTCCCTAGCCAAGTAGGTCCATATACCAACTCATGAATACCCTTAATTCCATACGTCATGTGGAACCCCCATCAACCTCTACTGGATCCACTTTAACCAATCTTGTACTAATATCCACCATGAGTAAACAATGGGGTAGTCCCAGTAATTCCAGAGGTGACAACATCACTCTCAATGCCCAACATTGAGGCTAAGGGGAAAAAGAAGGAAGGAGAAGTTGAAGCCACAAAGGAAGACACTCAAGATACATAAATTGTCAACAATAAAACAAAGGTCCAAACACAATACATGAACAACCAAGGAACCTTATCTAGATTGCATTCATTCTATACACCACCTCACTCCTACTATAATTCATAAATGGGAGGACCATATAGGATCCCACAACTAGTATAGACAACACCTCTATCAACAACCAATCCGCTAGTAATACATGTTGCAGCCTCCCATCATGAAGATGCAATCCTAAAACTCAACATAGAAGACCCCCTTGTGCTCGAGATCCTAAATAAGCTCAAATAATTGGAACAGGAGAAAGATGATGAATGAAACTTTAGTGACTTATACTATTTCCTTGATGTCATGTTACCTAATAGTTTCAACATATAAAAGTTTCATGACTACTCTAGGAAAGGAGTCCCACTGGTCCATGTCAAGGCATATTGCTCGAACATGGTGGAGGTTAAAGATGATGATAAGATGTTAGTCCATTTATTCACTTGAACCCTCATATGTCCATCCTACAACCAATAGGATATGAAAACATTCACTACCTGGGCCAAGATGGCCAAATAGTTCATTAATCAATACATTTGAAATATAGACCAAGTCCCCACTGAAGAGGATCTAGAAGAAGTACAATATAAGATGGATGAGTGCTTCTCCAAGTTTGTTGGAAAATGGAGAGAATTGTCCACCCAACTAGAGTTTAAGCCTATATACAAGGAGGCCCTTGGCATGGTGATCACAACATTTATACCTACACTCATAAATTTTCTATCCCTATAAAGGTACAATACTTTCCCAAAATTGATCCAAGTAGGGGTGCAGACTGAGAATTCTATCAAAAGAGTGGTTTTTTTTTTGGTCAGTCAAAAAGCGTGTTACTATAAAGACAAAAACTTTGGGCACGGAGTACCCCATTACATGACAAGGAGCTAGAAAGCTCGACCAAAGATCGGTACAGTAAGCATCCCATTACAAGAAACCAAAATCTTGATACTCACAAACGAGTGATCAAGATACAAAAGAAACACAAACTCTGACCTATGTAGTATACGACTAGAGCCACATCAAACAAACCAAATGGAGGGCTTGAACCCTATACAACACCCTGTGTTCAGCCTGAAGAGTGGTTTTATTAAAACATAGGACTTAACCTTTAGTCTCATCCCACCTCCACAATAGCCAATCATAAGTCAAAATGGACAAAGACTAAAGTGGTGGACATGACAATAGGAGTTGTGTTGATTCCATATGGCAATAACAAGCGATAATATCCAACTATGAAAGTATCTCTAGTTCAGGATCTACCATCTCAAAGTACCAATATTATAGAGCCATAATGGCAAAAAGATCACATGCCTCCACTTAATAACCAGTACTTCCAAACTCCATCTATGTTGGCACAATATTCATGACCACCAAATCACTTATATGAATACCCACCACCTCCATTTCAACCTCCCATACAACAAATAATGGAGAACAATCCTCCTACAGAAAGCAACTGCCACCAAGAGTAGAACTGTGAACAACTACTCCTTCATTAGAAGATATTTCCTATACAAAAAAGGAATCACACCCTTAGGAAATTCTCTTAGCTCTTCTCGCTAACATCAAAATATGTAAAAGTTCCCAGCTACAAGGGAACCACCGAATTCTCTTCCAAGGAGTTACAACGACAACGCCTTCTACAACTTCCATCGAGCCAACTGGAAAAAAACATATGTGTGCCTAGTGCTTAAACATGACTTGAACCATTTGATTAAATTCAAATAGGACAATACAATCACAATAGAAAATATGCCTTCATCATCCAACACTATGCCCATCATATTGTCAATAGAAGATCCATCACTCGGGTCAATCAATCCTTTAAAGCAAACTTTAAAAAATTGGTCATGAAGTATGCATGTCATTGCCAAAATCCAAGAAAATAAGCCAATGATCCACATGGGAACTAGAAGTCCAATCAACATACTAGAATTTCCCCCCTACAAAATATGTCTAATTAGTTGCATTTCTAAAGTGTCAATCTTAGAAAAAGCCCGATATAGTACATTTCCTCTCCCCATAGTGATTATACAAATTGAAGCACCCAAGTTAGCAACATCACAAGTATAGGCCCAAACTACCTTAATAGAAGTTCCTTCCCTCCCTGAAAAAGGCAAAGCAAAGGTAACTACCTATGTTAGAGTCCTTACCACCACCCACAAAGAAGGAATAAAAAACGTTTCCATCCCTTTTGTGAACACCAAACTAGTTCCTCCCACTCTCAAACTCTACAAGTAAATGAATCTTGAAGGCTCATATATAATTCTATTCATGGAGGAGCCGAAAGGAGAGGTAGCCTTGAAAAAATGATGCTAAGATCCCCTGTTCATATAGATGCAATAATGAATAAGCTCAAAGAAGGTTATGCCTCCAAGTTGTGAGATCGAAAGCACTAGCTGCCATCATTAGGTTAATCACCACTCCAAACATGATCTCATTTTTTGAAGATGAGATACCCTAGAGGAGGGGATCAGAAAAAGCCTATATTGATCAATTCCATCTACAAAGTCCTCAAGATTCCTTCTTGCTTCATCGACAATGGAGCATGTCTCAACTTGTTCCCCCTCAAGGAACATATAGACTAGGAAGAGATCCTTTGGACCTACAACCAACAACCAAGAAATAAAGATCCTGTAACATCCCAGGATTTGAGGCCTCAGATAAAAATATCTTATAAGGAATGATTGGGCTACCCATATCACCAAGGTGCACCTCCTTTTCCGGGAGCCCATCACTAAAGAACTCCATAGTTAAGTGTGCTCAGCTTGGAGTAGTACTAGGATGGGTGACTAGTCGGGAAGTTGATCCTGGCTTGCGCGTCAGTGTGGACAAAGTGCACAGTTAAGGCTAGTGGTGGTTTGTGGGGCCAGTCGTCATTCCTGAAACTCTACTAGAGCCTAGGGCAGTGGGCCCGGGCGTTACAAATGGTATCAGAGCCAATTCCCCTCCAGTAGGTGGGGCCCACATGGGCATGGCATGCCAGTCTTGAGTCGTGCGGTCCAGGCATGTAGGAAAGGGCTGTCCATGGTTGACGTAGCCACCCTTGCACTGGTATTCCGTGATCGGGAGCTAGGTGTCCATGGGCCATTGTGGGTCTGCACTGAAATGGGGAAGAGATTATGAGGCCTTATAATTGAGCCTTGACAAGGACGTCAAGAGTCTAAGTGGGGGAGATTGTAACATCCCATGATTTGAGGCCTCAGATAAAAAGATCTTATAAGGAATGATTGGACTACCCATATCACTAAGGTGCACCTCCTTTTCCGAGAGCCCATCACTAAAGAACTCCATAGTTAAGCGTGCTCATCTTGGAGTAGTACTAGGATGGGTGACCAGTCGGGAAGTTGATCCTGGCTTGCGCGTATGTGTGGAAAAAGTGCGCAGTTAAGGCTAGTGGTGGTTTGTGAGGCCAGTCGTCATTCCTGAAACTCTACTAGAGCCTAGGGCAGTGGGCCCGAGCGTTACAGATCCCTCAATGGTGTAATAAAAGACACCTTAGGGGAAATCATACTCAAGCTAAAAACCATACCACAATGTTTATAGTCTTTTTTGTTGTAATGGAACTGAATCCCTCATGAACTCATCACAACTGAGTGGTTCCCCCATCACTACATGAGAGACTCAAGTACCAACTAGGACATGCCATCATCACAGTCCAAGCCAATAGCCTAAGAACCGTAACTTACGTTGAAGAATACTACCTCTAATTCCTTTTTCAAATGATGCATGTTGCCAACATTATCTATGTTCTTCCATGAAAAAGACGATCCTATCATATCTTGCATGACCTTACAATGTTTTCCTAATCGTTATGGGTGATGCATATATGTCCACATCAAGGTTTGGGATCCATACACCAAGGATGTACAAAGATCATTCACATCCCACCAAGAAATAAAGAATTGGGCCTAGTATTATATGACCCAAGCTATGCATGACCTCACCATCATCCGGTGGACAACACATCGGAAACCCATAACATTTTGGAAAATGTGAACAACTTGACAAGGAGAGGATATCTCAATCATCTGTCGCTAAATTGGGATCTAAGAAGAGAATCTAGAAAAATATTTCTAGAGGAGGGACATTAACTCAAGATATTTTATTGATGGTATGTCAGCCCTTAGTGTAGAGGTCCCCGTCCTTACTTTCTTTGGACCTTCTCTATGATAGAAGAAGGTTCTGACATCATCAATGCCATTGTCCCTGTGAACATGCCTTACTCATGCAAGAGTTTATGAAGATAATGCCAACATAAGGAGATGTCCCTCATCACTAGAGACACTTAGAGAGTTTGGACCGTCTGGTACGATAAACAATTTGAAGGCAGGATGATCCCTCCATACAAGGAAGCAAGCAAGTTTTTTCCTGCCACAATTGATCAGATTTGATTAGAGCAAGGAAAAACTAAAAGCTGGGGGGAAATACATGACAATTCCTATGATGATTGCATTGGCAAATTGAAGATCACTAACCAAACATAAACAAATACACATCATCCGTAACTGGTCATGTCAGAGCAACTCCAATACTAGGGGTCATGAAGATGTCAAAGAAGACTATGACATCATTTTGGATGACTATGAAAACACCTAGGACATGATTAAAGGATGGAGGGGTCAAATCCATCTTCAAGATAAAAGTTGTAGAGGACCCACAGTCCCTCATTTGCCCCACACAGAATGTTGAAGGAGTCCAAAATTTGTTTGTCGAGGATCATAATGTGTTGAAGACCAGGTTACTTCCCACATCAAAAAAATCTCACTATAGGGACAACACCCTGATGTGGTGGAGATCCCAAAGTAGTTTTACATCCACACTCCACCACATCCATGTTCTCTTCCACAAAATATCAAAAAACTACAAATACACAAAGCCCCAAAAAACAAAAAAAATTCAAAACATATAGACACTAGAAGACATTCTAGCCCTTCAGGAGTTTGTAGATTATTTTGCTAAAGCAGAATGGATCTACAATGACAAAAATTCCAACTTTTGAAGATGAACCCATCCCATAATATAAGATGAAGTATCATAAACCTTTTCATTTTAGATAGGAGACAGAGATATCAAATCTTAGTGCAGGGAAATATGGCATTAGAAATAAATTTTATTACCATATTCCCCTTAAACAGTAGATGCGTCAACAACTATAAGTTGGGAAGGAAGGTTGAAAGGCATATACCTAGTCCTGGAGCAAGTCCAACAATGTGCTTCTTCTTCAATAATCACTTGATTAGTCATCAACAATGGCCTCCTGGTGTAACACCACAAATGGCATCCTCCTAGCGGATGGCAAAGGCCTCCACGCCTCTGTATAGTCCACGTAGACCACCAAGAACTCCATGTTGTACTACTAGAGAAAACGGGAAGGAGTTGTCCCTTCATACATCAACCTTCTAAGGTTGATTCGCTCTCCTGTGTTGTCTCTCCCTTACCGTCCCTCCCTTTTATAGGTGGGACTTTCTAGGGCTCTCTAATTACTACAACTAGAGAGGACAACACTTGTCAGAGAGTATTGTAGAGTCTCTAGAAAGCCTCAACTATCCCTCTATTTATAGGAGGGTATGGTTTAGGATTTCCATATCATTTGGGAGTCAAAGTGAAGGAATTGCATGAATTTTTTAGAATCTTCTAACCATAAACAGGTCAGTGCACACCTAAACTGATCGAATGACACATGAGTCAATCAGTTCAACTCTTGAATCAACAATTATATTGTCTTTTAATATTAGATTAATGCACAACATGATGTCAACATCAATCCTTGATCCAATCATATTAATAATTGAACCAGACGATTCAAAACCTGAACTTGCCATTATAGGATCTGAACCGGTCGATTCATTTTTGTCTTTATCCAGTATTGGTTCAATTTACCTAAGACTTGAACCAATCAGTTCAAACATTTGAACCGGTCAGGTTACAATCTAATCAGTCAATTGCAAACCATTATTATTTAAATTGAATACCTAAACAACTTAAGTAATCAAGTCAAACCATATTCATGAGTAACCTTCTATTCTAGGTGCATCTTATGGATGTGACCCTATGCCCCTATTAGGTTCAAGATAAAGATTATGAAATCTAGATTGGGTTAGTCGATAGATCTGGATTACTTTATCTTGATTCAGTCCAATTTGTGTTTGGTAGCTTATGCCATTCAAAGAACTCATTAAATTGGATTCATAACTTGTGTATTTTAGTCAGGCATATAAAATAAAATAACACCAAAGATAGAGTCAAATTCGTACTAGATTTTGAAATCCAACTAAGAGCAGGAGTGACTTGGTCTGGATTAGAGGATTATGGAACCTAAAATAGACCCCGTCAGTCTAATTTCTACCAAACAAAACAAGCCTAGAACTGAGCTAAGTTAGTCAGGATTAGCGTCTACATATGACAAAAAGACGACATTGAATCTAGATCAGGTCCCTAACCAAACAACACCTATAGGTCCCAAGTCACATTGGTAGTGAATGTCCATAACCATTTATGACATCACAAGCAATAAGCGGAATCCAACAACACATCATTCCTACCTAAGTAATTAGAAAGTTGAAGAACAACTTCAACCTACAATCCATGATCAGTATTACCGTGATCGTATTGTTCCTTTGTCTCTAATATCTGAATTGAACTCGATGCATGGAATCATCATCCTTTCAATGTTCAATCCATGTTCCTTGAACTAGAGCAGACTGTATGAGATGCATGTGAGCTCACATATAACATATTGAGTCACATGAGTATGGCCATATGTTTCTCAATCTCACTTATCAAGTGGTATGGATATCAATCTCCTATAGGAGGGACAAATCCCATCTACATCACTCTCACTCAATCCCCATGTGTCGCAACATTCTTGAGTACCACCTTTACCGCAACCCTTATTCAAGGCCACGTTGGATGGTGTCAAAATACATTGAATGAAATGTGATGACTATAGTGACTTTAGGTCTAAGAGCCACAATCACCACTGTCACTATGAGAGCTGATTTTGACCACCATTCTATGGTCTCCATATATCACTCTGAAGATGGATTTGTCTGGTACATTGTTCTCTAAAAAGTACCTATGTATTTGGTTTGATATCATATATCATGACTGGTGAGATTTTATCATCAATCAACACACACTCTCATCTTATGTATTATTGTTGTCAATTTTACTTCCACAATAAATTCTGACTAGGGACACAACAAGAATGCATGTAATCATATCATACATCTGATCTCATTACTCAGATACTCAACTTGAAGACATACGTCATCGAGTAACATCATTCTTTAGACATATACTATGTTTGTGTCATCATCTCATGACTGAGACAAATACAATAGACAAAATTACCTTTATCATTATCAAATCAGGTATCTAATGCCCCATTACAATCATCGTATGATTGGCTCTCTGGGCATACATACCAACACTCATCTCAGGTCTGCAAGCTATGTAAAGTCAAAATTCCCATTTGCTACAACTCGTAAAAACAAGATTAACTAATGCGGAAGCGTATCATTAACAGCGGAATTTCTGAAAATCACTAAAAATTAAAACCATTTATCAAGAGATCTATTTACAGGAAGACTCTTTCATTTAGAACCAAAGTAAAACATTACATCCTGGTTCATATATACATTACATGCATCATTGCACCTCGAGGCATACATGCACAAAATCTCATATCGAAGTATCAAAACACAATCTCCTAGGACCCGAGAGTACAGAGATG
The DNA here is from genome assembly GCA_963693085.1 of Alisma plantago-aquatica. Classification (NCBI taxonomy): domain Eukaryota; kingdom Viridiplantae; phylum Streptophyta; class Magnoliopsida; order Alismatales; family Alismataceae; genus Alisma; species Alisma plantago-aquatica. The sequence goes on along the minus strand of OY856411.1, from coordinate 1,366,730,643 downwards.
AATCATAGGACTAACTATACAAGACTAGACAACCAATGTCTCCACCTGATGGATCATTGTTGTCCCTGTGTCTACTACTGCTGCTCTTCTCCTACAGAAGAGTTTCTGCCTTGATGTCTACGTCTACCTAAAAACATTAGATCCCACGGGGGTGAGACAATTATAAAACTTTCCCCAGCGGGAGATATAACTCTCTGCCAAAACATTGTCATTGCAGTTTAATAGAAATAAATTGAGAAGTGGGATAATATATTTCAATAGCAGATAATCAACATCTGTACATATTAAAGCAATATTCTTATGCAAGTATTTCAGTTATAAACTGATAAAGCAGCATGTCTCATATTCAATATTATTTAAAGGAACATAAGTATATCTATGTATCAAGGACATGCTAAGCAATATGACATCAACCAGTAGTTCTCGCATTTCAATCTTATGAAATGATGCTACACGACTGATTATATTTTACAAACAGCTTTAAGCTCTGAGGAGATGAGTTATACCGCTCATACTCCAATTGACCATTTCTAGAATCAAAATCGGTACCATAAATAGGTCAATGGAAGAGCCAGATTTCCATGACCTCCCACATCCTGGTCAGCACATGACTACAAACAAGACTGTGTCGACTGCTCAAATAGCTTTCCAGGGTATACTGGAACTTCACTATAGAGTTACATCGTCAACTGCACTCTCATCGGCGATCGAGAGCATTAATGTTTATCTCCATCGACCCGACATAAAATAACATTGGGAGATTAATAATACATCTATCCCAACCATCGGGAGATTTATGTTACATCTATCCCGAAACATGAAGGATTGAGAGGTTTGATGTTTACCTTCCCTCAATCTCTTCGCACAGACGTAAGGATATTTTCACCCATTTACCCCACATATTCAAAATATGTGAATTCCAGGAATTCCATAGAAAACGTGTTTCACCATAACCAACTGTTGACGATGATGGATCTATGGTCATAGAATTACATGAATAGATTTCACTTGATTAATTAAGTACATTTTCATATTCTTTTAGCATCAGGCAAGTTCTCAAACAAAACTTGTTATGACAATGCTATAAAGAAACATGTACTATTTTCATCAATTACTTAACAACCTTAAAAAGGCATTGGAGACTCAGCCCCTTATTTCAAAGTTGGGAATATTCATCCTTTCACAATTTCATCACCATAATCATATGGCTCTGGGTAATTAAACCCTTGATTCCTTATTTAAGCATTTTTACCACTTTTCCAGGTAACCATCACCTTCAGGTCAATTGACCAAGGAAAACATGATACTTTCTATTACAAGCATCACACATGGTACTTGAGGCTCAATAAACTCTCTTGTTACCACTTTCCAAGCAGCAAGGTATATTATGGCACTCAAAGTACAATCACAATAGTGAATTAAACATCATAGCTCATACCTGTCCATGATCATCATTTCAACACACCTGCATGGTTAGCACAGATGATAATAGTGATATCAATTGCATAACAGAACCATGCACAACAAATATGAATTCACTATTCATGGGTAACACCACTATTCCCTTACCAGGGTTAGGGTTTCCCATTTCATGTCACTTAAGGATAAACATCCTATTATCACATCAAAGATATGGTTTTATCACCATATTGCCCAAGATTAGGGTTTTTTAATTAATACATAGTATCACCCTAGATTTGAGCTCCACAGAACGTCAAACATCAAGGTTTCTCATGAAACCATCCTCAGTTAGGGTTTCACATCAAAATTCACCCTATAAAGGATTTACATTTAATAATCCACCTTTAGGGTTTACTATTCATCCAGATTAGGGTTTCATATTCCATCACCCATAATTAGGGTTTACTATTCATCCCAATTAGGGTTTCATATTCCATCACCCATAATTAGGGTTTACTATCCATCCCAATTAGGGTTTCATATTCCATCATCCATAATTAGGGTTTTGGATCACATTACTTTTGATTAGGTATATACACATCATCACCCTGAATTAGGACTACATCCATACCTTGGATTAGGGTTTCAATTATAAATTGCCCTGGATTAGGGTTAAGGTTCAACAACCTTGTCAATTAGGGTTTATGTTCATGATTAAGGTTTCATGATCTCTTTACTTAAGGATCATACCCTAAATCACCACATGAATCATACTCATGTATCAATTCCATATTATCATTCTCTCAACTTAATTAGGTCATATCAACCCTTTAGTCAAGTTCATACAACTATGAATGATATAGTGTACCAAGTCATTGATCTGATGACAATTAGGGTTCCTTCCTTAATTGACACCAATTCCTAGGTACTATTAGGGTTTCAACCTTTGTAACTTTATTGATTAACATGACTAACCATCATTGGATAATTGTAACTATCATTACCTTCAATATCCAAGTGATTGAACCACTAACAACCTCTATGCGGTTTTGAAGTTTCACACCAAACGGTTTTGAAACTGTTTGCCACCAAACGGTTTTGAAACTGTTTGACCCCAAATGGTTTTGAAACTGTTTGCTCCCAAAAAGTTTCAAGACCATTTGGTCTCAAACGGTCTCAAGACTGTTTGGGTCAAATCAATCCCAAAACTGCAAGGGCTCACTAGGTCAATCATCAATTCAATCGATCTCCAATTGCATCATTGAATCGACTATTGATTATTCAATTGAAGAAATCATCAATCCATACCCTTAGATCATCATCCATGGGTCAAGGATCAACCACTAACCAACCACACGGTTTTGAAACCGTTTGGTCCCAAACGGTTTCAAGACCATTTGGTCCCAAACGGTTTCAAGACCGTTTGGGCTCAAACGGTCTCAAGATTGTTTGACCCAAATTGTCTTGAAATTGTTGGGACCAATCAAGGATTCATCAATCAACTTGATTAGGGTTTCCAATTGAAGGATCGTGCACACATTGGATCAATAAATTGAGTCCATTGGATCATCATCAAACCTATGATTAAGTTCAGACCTCAAATGGTCAACTAGACCAAATGGTGAACTCATCCATGCAGTTTGGAGTCTGGGGCACCAAATGGTCCCAAGTGGTTTGATGAAATCGTTTGGACCAAAGGTCCAAGACCGTTTGCTTTTTTTCTTTGATTAAGGTGTGTGCTTATGAACAGGTTATCATCATCAACCTTTAAACTCATGGAACTACTACCATTTTCCATGGCAACTCCATCAATTAAGCAAGGCTATTGCAATAATGACAACTAAATCAATTGCAAGTAGAAATCGAATTTAATGACAAAGATTAAGGGTTAAAGTTATATAACCCACCTTCAAATCTGATCCCAATCTCCAAGCTTCACATCTCCAATGGTGGTTGAAGCTCTAGCAACCTCCCAAGGTCATTTCTCAAGCTTTTGGAGTGAAAGGATCGACTAGGGTTGAAGATGGAGTGAAGAAATGAAGAAATCATACATTGTTTTATGATTTTCACCATGAAATGAAGAAGAACGAAGGTCAAAGGCTTATCAACAGGTTGGGGACGTTCTCCCTGATGTTCTTATCTCTCTTGGTCGATTTTTCAAGCAAGGGGAAGAAAGGAATCGAAAAAGATTCTTAGGTGGGTTGGAAAAGGCTCTTTTATAAGAAAATTGATGAAAGAGAAAATGTTTTATTAAAAATCAATTAATTCCAAAAATGGTACCACCTATTCCTACTTGGTTTGCTTGCATGCAAAGGCAACTCAAACCCACCGAACTCCCCTCCATTATTCATGGATTAAGGGAAAAGAAATAAGCACCTTAATCCATTATAATATTAATATATATTTTTTAGTGGAAATTCTTTTCCTTATAATAAGGTGAGTGGAATTTCACCTACTTAAGATATTTTCGGTCCTTGCAAAGATCAAGAACGTCCACACACACATCTGAATTCCACCATTTTAATTTTTGTTGATGGCCCTTCAATTATTTTATTTATTTTTGCATTAATGTCTCCATTATGCTTAAATCTTGATTATTTTAATATCAAGATTCTATCTCCTTCAACTTAATTCAAATGAGGCGCCCTCTCATTTTCTTTGCTCCACATGATTCCAAGAAACATTAGGGACCTTTTTTAAGTGGTAAATTACATATTGCACCCTAGGTTTTGGGTAAATTGCACATTATACCAAAACTAGGTTTTCATGCACAAACATTGCTTTATCAGCTTTTTCTTGGAATTCAGGCTATCACAAGCCATACCCCAACATCATATTCATTCCCATGATGCTTTAACACATGGGTAACATATTATCATGCAAAATTTGCAAATAGACCCCTCAACTGGGGTAATTTGCACTTTAGTCCAAAATAGGCAAAATATTGATTTCAACAATATTCAAAAAGGACTAAAATTGTAATATAAGTTCATCTTGAGGCTTAATTATTTTTCAAAAGATAAGAGAATTCATATAATCACTTTTATTAAGTAAAACACCTAGGGTTAATTCATAACCCAGGTCAGGGATGTTACAAGTTTATCCACCCCTTACAATGATTTCATCCCCAAAATCATCAACAAAACATAAAGAGAAAAGAGTAGGATATTTCCTCCGCATCTCATCCTCTAGTTCCCACATAGCTTCTTCAATGCCACGGTGATTCCAGAGAATTTTTACAAGACTAATGTCTTTCTTGTTCAACTTCTTGATTCTTCTATCAAGAATCAACACTGGCCCTTCCACATACGCTATGTCATCATTTAGTTCTACCTCCACATGTTGTAGAACTAACTCAGTGTCAGGATGATACTTCCTCAACATAGATATATGGAACACTGGGTGCAATCTATGCAACTCAGGTGGTAACTCCAGCTTATAGGCTACCTTTCCCATCCTCTCAATGATTGGATAAGGCCCCATAAATCTCGGAGCTAACTTCCCTTTCTTTCCAAATCTCAAGATACCTTTCCAAGGTGAAACCTTGAGGTACACCCTATCTCTGACTTGGAATTCTAAGGGTCTATGATGTTTGTTAGTATATGATTTCTGTCTATCCTAGGCTATTTTCAACTTTTGTTGTATGACTTTAATCTTCTCATTTGTTTGTTGAACCGGCTCAGGACCCAAACGTTGATATTCACCAGTCTCATACAAATATAGGGGAGATCTACAATGTCTACCATACAAAGCCTCATATGGTGCCATCTCAATACTGTGCTGATAGTTGTTATTATAAGCAAACTCTATCAAGCTCAGATGTAGATCCCAACTCCCCACAAACTGAAGGACACAAGCCCTAAGCAAGTCCTCCAAGGTTTGTATCGTCCTCTCAGACTATCCATCTGTCTGAGGATGAAAGGTTGTACTAAACCTTAGCTGAGTGCCTAAAGATTTATGAAGTCGTTCCCAAAAATGACTCGTAAACTGAGGACCTCTGTCAGAAACTATTGTAATTGGGACCCCGTGCAAATGTACTATCTCATCTGTGTAGATTTGTGCAAGCTTCTCAGTTGTATAGGTTGTTTTGATAGGTAAGAAATGTGTTGTCTTTGTCAACCTATCATCTATCACCCAAATGGAATCATGACTTTTGGTTGTTCTAGGCAAACCAACCACAAAGTCCATAGTTACATGATCCCACTTCCACTGTGGTATAGGCAGGGGTTGCACTGTTCCTGCGGGCTTCTGATGTTCATCTTTAACCTACTGACATACCAGACACCGCATAACAAACTCAGCAACATCCTTCTTCAAACCAGGCCACCAATACATATCTTTTAAGTTATGATACATCTTGGTGCTCCTTGGATGCATAGCATACATTAAAGAATGAGCTTCTTCCAGAACTAACTTTCTTAAGTTATCAACGTCAGGTACTACCATCATATCATGGTAACAGACTACCTGATCATCAGAATCATGGAAGCCATCCCTCTTCTCACTACCATACTCTGACCTGATCTGCTAAATCATAGAATCAGTCTGTTGTGCTTCTTTAATATGTTGTCTTAGAGTTGGTTTTATGTGCATATCAGCCAACAACCCGACTAACAATGACACTTTAAGTTGTACATTGTTTTGCCTCAAGGAGATAAACATATCTCTCTTAGAGAACATTAAGGAGTTTAGCTGTGCTTTATCTAGGGCTGGTGTTGCTGATTTTCTACTTAATGCATCAACAACCACATTGGCTTTCCTTGGATGATAATCAATTGTACAATCGTAGTCCTTGATTAACTCCATCCAGCGGTATTGCCTCATGTTTAGTTCATGTTGAGAAAAGGTATACTTTAGGTTCTTATGGTCTGTGAAAATATGGAATGTTTCTCCATAGAGATAATGTCTCCAGATCTTCAAGGCATGAACCACAACAACTAACTCTAGATCGTATGTCAGATAATTCTCCTCGTATTTCTTAAGCTATCGAGAAGCAAAAGAAATCACTTGCTTATCCTACATCAACACACATCCTAAGACATTCTTAGATGCATCACAGAAGACTATATACCCCTTTCCTTGCTCAGGTAGAACCAACACAGGTGCACATGTTAACCTTTCCTTCAGCAACTGAAAAGATTGTTGACACTTGTCATTCTAGACAAAAGGAATCTCCTTCCTTGTCAACTTAGTCAGGGGTAAGGCTATTGAACTGAAGTTCTTAATGAACCTTCTGTAATAGCCAGCCAGTCCTAGGAAACTTCTTATATCTATCGATGTCTTCGGCTGTTCCCATTGCAGGATAGATTCCACTTTCTTAGGATCAACACGAATACCTGAAGCAGATATTATGTGTCCAAGAAAAGAAACTTTTGGCAACCAAAACTCACATTTGGTAAACTTAGCATACAATGTATTGTCTCTTAGCAAAGTTAGAGCTTGGCGAAGATGCTACTCATGTTGTTTAGCATCTCTACTATATATCAAGATGTCATCTATAAAGATGACAACATACTGATCCAGAAAAGGTCGAAATATTCTATTCATGAGTTCCATAAATGCAACTGGTGCATTAGTTAGTCCAAACGACATAACTATTAACTCATAGTGACCATACCTTGTCATAAAGGCAGACTTAGGTATGTCACCCTCCTTGATACGTAACTGATGGTATCACGACTTCAGATCTATCTTAGAAAAGTCAATCGCACCACACAACTGGTCAAACAACTCATCAATCCTTGGTAGAGGATACTTGTTCTTTATAGTTACCTTGTTTAACTATCTGTAGTCAATGCATAACCACATTGACCCATCCTTTTTCTTAACAAAAAGGACTGGAGCACCCCAGGGTGAAGTGCTCAGTCAGATAAAACCTTTCTCAAGAAACTCTTGCAGTTGTTTCTTGAGCTCTGCCATTTCAGTAGGCGCCATCCTATACGGTGTTTGTACTATTGGTTGTGTGCCCGGGATTATATTTATTTCAAAATCAATCTCTCAGGCGGTGGAACACCTGGATGTTCTTCAGGAAATACATCTTCAAATTCCCTGACTACATGAGAGCTTTCTATTGTGGTATCAACCACATGGGCTAAGAATGCAAGGCATCCTTGTCTCATCATCTTCTCAGCTACCATAGCTGACACAAGACATGTTAGAAGAATATTTCTATCTCCCTGACAGATCCATGTGTCACCATCATTTGTGAACACAACTTGCTTGGAACTACAATCCAAGACAACCTTATACTTCTCTAAGGTGTCCATCCCAAGGATTATATCAAAACCCTACATCTCAAGTGGTATAAGATCCACTTGAATGCGGTGATCAGAAAAGAAAAGATTGCAGGGAGAACACACTTCCTACAATACTACAGATCCCATCAAAGGTGTCTCTAACAACAAGTTATCTATTCTATGACAAACAATCATATTGCAGTCATCAATCACTTCTCGAGTGATAAAAGAGTGCATAGCACCCGGATCTATTAACACAGATACAAAGCAGGATAAGGACATATCAAAATAAAGCAGTTCCATATGACCTATCACAACCCGAGGGTTGACTACTGCTTCAGGCTGGTTCATAGCATAGAACCTAGCTGTCGCTTGTTGTTGACCCTGTGTTCGATTGTTAGATGTTGAAGAACCATCTTGGGACACTTGTCCACGCCCTCTAGCACCACTTCCAGGCTATTGCCTCTGAGGGCCCTACTGACTCTGCCTCGGTTGCTGGGTCACACTCCTGACTTTCTCAGGACAGTCTCTCACCACATGGCCTTCTTTTCCACATCTATAACAGGTTATATTCCCCCTTGGTGGTCTGGGTGGTCCTGTTACTGACATAGAGGCTGAGTTGTGAGCTCCCTTTGGTGATAAACTACGGTTCCTACCCTTACTTAACGTCCATTGCGTCTGGGTATTGAACCTTGGTGGTGGTGTAGGCACAGAATACCTCGATTTCTTGAAACTCACAGCACTCTATCCTTGAAATTATGGGTATTCCTTCTTACCCTTGGTCTGTCGCTTCTCGATTACAGACCTCTCTATACGTCTTACAGACTCCATGAAAGTGACAAACCTCTCCCGGTTCTCCAAGGCAGACACCGGAGTGGTTAATTCAGCATTTAGCCCCTTCTCAAACTGCCAAATTCTCTCCTCATCATTAGATGCCATGTGCGTACAGAACCATAACTACTCCATGAACCTAGCTTCGTACTCACTAATGTTCATAGGCCCTTGCTTAATCCTCTAAAACTGGGAGATCTTCTCATATAGATACGTCTTGGGAAAGTACCTAGCGACAAATTCACGCCTGAATTCATCCCATCCAATCACAACTCCAGGTCTTTTGCCCTCCTCAATGGTCCACCAGTGGCCAACACTCCCTTTGAGGAGATGTACAACATGTCTGACCCTCTCATCATAAGGAATCATGAGGATTCTGAAGGTTTTTTCGAACTCAGTCAACCATAGATCAACATCTGCTGGATCGGTTGTACCAGCATACTCTAAGGCCCCTACCCTCTTCAGCCTTTCAAAAGTATTACCGACACCATGTCTTTCATCATGGGGTGGTGACCTGGGTGCAGGTACTAACATTCTATCCATCATGTGGGTCATAGCAGTCATAAAGTGCCCGAACATAGCCTGGAAGGCTGGGTTGAACTGAGGCTATTCAGGTACAAGTTCCTCTTTGTCCTGGTCTCTTGCACCACCTCCTGGTGCAGCAACACTGCTCTCAGTAGTGTGTTCTTCGTGTGATCTAGACATCCTTAGTTCTTCTTATCCAATATGAGTAGAATACGCTATCAGATAATCTGGAAGACACTTAGAACAGACTCAACAACCTTAATCCTATGTCTCTATAAACTCAGCGAACCTAGAGCTCTGATACCACTCATTTGTGGCATACAACTCATAAAAACAAGATTAACTAATGCGGAAGCGTATCATTAACAACGGAATTTCTGAAAATCACTAAAAATTAAAACCATTTATCAAGAGATCCATTTATAGTAAGACTCTTTCATTTAGAACCAAAGTAAAACATTACATCCTGGTTCATATATACATTACATGCATCATTGCACCTCGAGGCATACATGCAAAAAATCTCAGATCAAAGTATCAAAACACAATCTCCTAGGACCCGAGAGTATAGAGACGACTCATAGGACTAACTACACAAGACTAGATAGCCAATGTCTCCACCTGATGGATCACTGCCGTCCCTATGTCTGCTGCTGCTGCTCTTCTCCTACAGAAGAGTTTCTGCCTTGATGTCTGTGTCTACCTAAAAACATTAGATCCCACAGGGGTGAGATAAGTATAAAAATTGCCCCAGCGGGAGATATAACTCTCCGCCAAAACTGATATACTCCAAGGATAGTCAACAACATGAGCAACACCTTCGCCAAGCATAGACTTTGTTGACATGCAGTTTAATAGAAATAAACTGAGCAGTGGTATAATATAATTCAATAGCAGATAATCAACATTTGTATAGATTAGAGAAACATTCTTATGTAAGTATTTCAGTTATAAACTGATAAAGCAGCATGTCTCATATTCAATATGATTTAAAGGAACATAAGTATATCTATTTATCAAGGACTTGCTAAGCAATATGACATCAACTAGTGGTTTTCGCATTTCAATCTTATGAAATTACACTACACGACTGATTATATTTTACAAACAACTTTAAGCTCTGAGGAGATGAGGTATATCGCTCATACTCCAATCGACCATTTCTAGAATCAAAATCGGTACCATAAATAGGTCAATGGAAGAGCCAGATTTCCATGACGTCCCACATCCTGGTCAGCACAGGACTACAAGAAGGACTGTGTCGACTGCTCAAATAGCTTTCCAGGGTATACTGGAACTTCGCTATAGAGTTACAACGTCAACTACACTCTCATCTACAATTGAGAGCATTAATGTTTATCTCCATCGAACCGACATAAAATAACATTGGGAGATTAATGATACATCTATCCCAACCATCGGGAGATTTATGTTACATCTATCCTGACACATGAAGGATTGAGAGGTTAAATGTTTACCTTTCCTCAATCTCTACACACGGACGTAAGGATATTTTCGCCCATTTACCCCCACATATTCAAAATATGTGAATTCCAGGAATTCCATAGAAAACCTGTTTCACCATCACCAACTGCTGACGATGATGGATCTATGGTCAGAGCACTACATGAATAGATTTCACTTGATTAATTAAGTAAATTTTAATATTCTTTTAGCATCAGGTAAGTTCTCAAACAAAACTTATTATGACAATGCTATAAAGAAACATGTACTATTTTCATCAATTACTTAATAACCTTAAAAAGGCATTGGAGACTCAGCCCCTTATTTCAAAGCTGGGAATTCTCATCCTTTCACAATTTCATCACCATAATCATATGGCCCTGGGTAATTAAACCCTTGATTCCTTATTAAGCATTGTTACCACTTTTCCAGGTAACCATCACCGTCAGGTCAATTGACCAAGGCAAACATGATACTGGCTATTACAAGCATCACACATGGTACTTGCGGCTCATTAACTCTCTTGTTACCTCTTTCCAGGAAACAAGGTATATTATGGCAATCAAGGTACAATCAAAATAGTGAATTAAACATCATTGCTCATACCTGGCCATGATCATCATTTCAACATACATGCATGGTTAGCACAGATGATAATAGTGATATCAATTGCATAACAAAACCATGCACAACAAATATGAATTCACTATTCATGGGTAACACCACTATTCCCTTACTAAGGTTAGGGTTTCCCATTTCATGTCACTTAAGGATAAACGTCCCATTATTACATCAAAGATATGGTTTAATCACCATATTGCCCAAGATTAGGGTTCGTTAAGCAATACATAGTATCACCCTGGATTTGAGCTCCACAGAACATCAAACGTCAGGGTTTCTCATGAAACCATCCTCAATCAGGGTTTCACATCAAAATTCACCCTATAAAGGATTTACATTTAATAATCCACCTTTAGGGTTTACTATTCATCTCGATTAGGGTTTCATATTCTATCACCCATAATTAGGGTTTAATATTCATCCTAATTAGGGTTTCATATTCCATCACCCATAATTAGGGTTTACTATCCATCCCAAATAGGGTTTCATATTCCATCACCCATAATTAGGGTTTTGGACCACATTACTTTTGATTAGGTCTATACACATCATCACCCTGAATTAGGACTACATCCATACCTTGGATTAGGGTTTCAATTATAAATTGCCCTGGATTAGGGTTAAGGTTCAACAACCTTGTCAATTAGGGTTTATGTTCATGATTAGGGTTTCATGATCTCTTTACTTAAGGATCATACCCTAAATCACCACATGATTCATATTCATGTATCAATTCCATTTTATCATTCTATCAACTTAATTAGGTCATATCAACCCTTTAGTCAAGTTCATACAACTATGAATGACATAGTATACCAAGTCATTGATCTTATGATAATTTGTACCTTTATTGACTAACATGACTAACCATCATTGGATAATTGGAACTATCATTACCTTCAATATCCAAGTGATTGAACCACTAACAACCTCCATGCGGTTTTGAAGTTTCATCACCAAACGGTTTTGAAACTGTTTGCCACCAAATGGTTTTGAAACCGTTTTCTCCCAAACGGTTTCAAGACCATTTGGTCTCAAACGGTCTCAAGACCATTTGGGTCAAATCAGTCCCAAAACCGCAAGGGCTCACTAGGTCAATCATCAATTCAATCGATCTCCAATTGCATCATTGAATCGACTATTGATTATTCAATTGAAGAAATCATCAATCCATACCCTTAGATCATCATCCATGGGTCAAGGATCAACCACTAACCCACCAAAAGGTTTTGAAACCGTTTGGTCCCAAACGGTTTCAAGACCATTTGGGCTCAAACGGTCTCAAGACCGTTTGACCCAAATTGTCTTGAAATTATTGGGACCAATCAAGGATTCATCAATCAACTTGATTAGGGTTTCCAATTGAAGGATCTGCACACATTGTATCAATCAATTGAGTTCTTTGGATCATCATCCAACCTATGATTAATTTCAGACCTGAAACTGTCAACTAGACCAAACGGTCAACTCATCCATGTGGTTTGGAGTCTAGGGCACCAAATAGTTTTGCAAACCGTTTGGTCCCAAGCGGTTTGATGAAACTGTTTGGACCAAAGGTCCAAGACCGTTTGCTTTTGTTCTTTGATTAAGGTGTGTGTGATTATGAAGAGGTTATCATCTTCAACCTTTATACTCACGGAACTACTGCCATTTTCCATGGCAACTCCATCAATTAAGCAAGGCTATTGCAATAATGACAACTAAATCAATTGCAAGTAGAAATCGAATTTAATGACAAAGATTAAGGGTTAAAGTTATATAACCCGCCTTCAAATCTGATCCCAAGCTCCAAGATTCACGTCTCCAATGGTGTTTGAAGCTCTAGAAACCTTCCAAGGTCGTTTCTCAAGCTTTTGGAGTGAAAGGATCGGCTAGGGTTGAAGATGGAGTGAAGAAATGAAGGAATCATACAATGTTTTATGATTTTCACCATGAAATCAAGAAGAACGAAGGTCAAAGGCTTACCAACAGGTTGGGGACGTTCTACCTGCTGTTCTTATCTCTCTTGGTCGATTTTTCAAGCAATGGGAAGAAAGGAATAAAAAAAGATCCTTAGGTGGGTTGGAAAAGGCTCTTTTATAAGAAAATTGATGAAAGAGAAAATGTTTTATGAAAAATTGATTAATTCCAAAAATGGTACCACCTCTTCCTCCTTGGTTTGATTGCATGAAAAGGCAACTCAAACCCACCTAAATACCCTTCATTATCCATGGATTAATGGAAAATAAATTAAGCACCTTAATCCATTATAATATTAATATATTTTTTTGAGTGGAAATTCTTTTCCTTATAATAAGGTGAGTGGAATTTCACCTCCTTAAGATATTTTCGGTCCTTGCAAATCTCAAGGAAGTCCACACACACATATGAATTACACCATTTTAATTTTGGTTGAAGGCCCTTCAATTATTTTATTTATTTTTGCATTAATGTTTCCATTATGCTTAAATCTTGATTATTTTAATATCGAGATTCTCTCTCCTTCAACTTAATTCAAATGAGGCGCCCCTCTCATTTTATTTGCTCCACATGATGCCAAGAAACATTAGGGACCTTTTTGAAGTGGTAAATTACATATTTCACCCTAGGTTTTGGGTAAATTGCATGTTATACTAAAACTAGGTTTTCATGCACAAACATTGCTTTATCAGATTTTTCTTGGAATTCAGGCTATCACATGCCATACCCCTACATCATCTTCATTCCCATGATGATTTAACACATGAGGAACATATTATCATGCACAATTTGCAAATAGACCCCTCAACTTGGGTAATTTGCACTTTAATCCAAAATAGGCAAAATATTGATTTCAACAATATTCAAAAAGGACTAAAATTGTAATATAAGTTCCTCTTGAGCCTTAATTATTTTTAAAAATATAAGAGCATGCATATAGTCACTTTTATTAAGTAAAACACCTAGGGTTAATTCATAACCCAGGTCAGGGATGTAACAATTCTAGTGCTTCTACCATAGGTTTTCAAGGACCAATTGATAGGGTTCTTATGTCACTACACCAATGCATTTTCGTGGTGATACTCATACATTCCTAATTGGACAAGAAGATAAAATTACATGTATTCCCATCCTTCCATGTATTTGCCTTGTCAAGTAAAAATCTAGGCGACTAGGACCATAGTGGAGCTTCAAGATCAGAGATGAAGTTCATAAGCATTATACTATTGGTTTATTCGATCCGATCAACTACCCTACATGGCTTGCCAACATTGTCTCATTATCAAAGAAGGATGCCAAGGTATGAATGTGTGTGCATTATCACAATATCAACATGGAATCCCATAGAGACAATTTTCCTCTACAACACATTGGCATGATTGTCAAAAGCTTTTTCGGTTCTGCACTCATTAGTTTCATGAATGTGATTTCTAGTTACATCCAAATTAAGATTGAGAAGGAATAAAAGAAATACTACCTTCAACACAAAATGAGAGTGTTATGCTATCAAAACATGCCATTTTGTCTCAAGAATCTGGAAGACATGTATCAAATAGTGATGTTCTCTCTGTTAGATGACATGATGTACAAGGAAGTGGAAGTTTATGTGGATAACATGATACCCAAATCTAAAAGTCCAGAATACCACATCACCAATCTAGAAAAAATGTTTCAATAGATAAAATAATTCTCTTTCTTCTTAAATCCATCCATGTTCACCTTTGGGGCTACACCTGATAATTTTCTTGAGTATATTGTTAGCTAGAGAGGAATCAAAGTCTACCCATGAAAGGCTTGAGCTATTCAATAAGTGTCCTTACCAATAATTGAGAAGGAAATACGAAGCCTACTTGGTCACCTCCAATTCATCAATAACTTCATCTCCAAGCCTCACCTATATGTGAGCCTATCTTCAAGCTATTCAAGTAGAACATAGATATAGGATGGAACCAAAAAAGTGAGACGACACTGTAGAAGGTTATGGATTAGATCACTTTTCTTCCAGTACTGAAACTAATAATGGCAATATATCCTCTCACTCTTTGACTATTAGTCTGCAAAACATCAATGGAAGGAGTCTTCAATCAATCAATGACCTATGTTGAACATGCTACATATTGCATGACCAAGAAGTTCAGCGATATTGAGACCCATTATACTATAATAAAGAAATATTGTCTAGCCGTGATACATGCAACAATAATGTTGTGCCATCATCTAATGACATATCCACTATAATATGATGCAAAGCATGAACTTCTATGCTATTTGTGAGACCGCCCCTATAAGGAATGGGATCCAAGAGGGCAGCCACTCAACTTACTCGATTGAAATAATAGAAAATCATCCAATGCAAAATTAGAGAATAATTTTCACAAAGGATGAAATACTACCATTCAAGTATGTATTGTATCATATACCAAAAGCGTAGTAGTGGAAGATAAAAATCTAACTATTAGAATATTCATCTATATCATTGTTCCTCATCACACATGTTGTACATAAAATAAAATTAAAGAAACATAAGCCACAGAGGGTAAATCAACAACTTCAATCTACCTCCCAAGAAAGCTCAGCTATAATTGAATGAGTCCTGGTCAGTTGTGGTCCACACCTCCTTTCTCTCTACCTAGGGGTTGGAAGCATTCCCCACAAGAGAAGATAGGTGCATGTTGTCACCATAAAAGTTGGTATGTGCATATTATAGTGATGGGACAATATTAGGGAAAAAGGACAATAAATATAAACAAGGCTTCTCAGAGAAAGATGAAAAGAAGCATCCATTTGGATATCAAAAGGGATCTTCCTATAGTAAGACAAAAAGATTTTATGAAGAAAACAATAAGGTTTACAATTAAATCTCAAATAGAGAACAATAAATCAACAATAAGATTTCTGCATGTAGATTATGATAACAATAACCAGTATAATAACATTTCTAATGTATATTGCATCACCACCATAACCACATATTATGGCATCACCACCATAATCTTCCGGGGAGTAATGACACCACAAATAATTATCCAGGGACATGATACACCATCTACACACTTTTTTGGTAATACACACAATAGGGATACACCACCTAGTGTGTACATATACCAATTTTATAAATCAAGCATGCATTATAAATAAAGAGGCAAGTATCAATTTAGTCAGATCATAATATAGTTTCTAAGATAAAAAAATATATCATAAAGATGTATAACCATTCAAATATACTATCATGAGCAACACATGGAAAATTAGAGTTTCTATTGAACATAGTTCAATAATATCATCATGATGCAAATTGAATGAAATAATAATAAGATTCAAGAATAGGATTTAATCTGCAATTACAATAGTATATAAGACCAATTTCATGGCATTGGACCCAATCGAGTCAAACATGTATAATCATGTGACATATAGAGAAATATGCCACAATAAAGTCAAGGAGAAAGAGAAAATAAAACAATGTCCAATATGGCTCATAAGAGAATGTAACATACCTTAAGGATGCATATACAAGGTTTGGGTTCAAAACCTTGATCCAAATTATGCACTTTCACCTAATAATACATTAGGTATATAGATCATTAATTAAGGTGGATTTACGAACCCTAAAATATTGAATTTTACAAAGAGTTCATTTACGTGATGACAATTAGATCATTAGATAGATATGATTTTTTTTTATTTCAAAATTATTTGTACATAATGTTTTGGTAACCAGATCATTAGTTATGAATTTTGCAAGATAAATCCATTTACTAAAATTTAAATCGAATAACTAGAGAAAAAGATGAAGAAGCCCATGTATAATGCACTAAGACTTTTGCCGCATGATAGGGTATAGTCAGAAAAACACACACTTGAATGAGCTTGTGATATCCTATTGAAATCAAATATTAAAAGACAAAACACCCATGGGAAGTGTGACATGATTAAATACAAACTAGGCTATAGCAGTAATATTATCGGGAATCATCGTCTTCATCAAACACCACACAAAAGAAGTTGCTCGAGCAACCAGCGAGCTTGGCAGGATTCTCCATCCATGGTTCAAAACTGAACATCAGGCTTCAAACCTCACTGTAGAGTCTCCAAGAGATTTGAGGAGCCTTGACGTACTCAATGATTCCATGAGCGGCACCTCGAGGTAGCTAGAACCTCCATAAAGGCTCCCCTCCATGACTGGATGGGTACCAAAGGACGGAAACTCAAAAATGAGAACCACATTGCCAATTGAATATTTTGATGATGACTTGAAATAATGATCCATTTCAAGTGGCAAGAAACCAAGCAGAAAAGATGGCAGATCTTGAAAAGGAATTCACGATCGATATCAAATTGGAGATAGTATAAAAATAGGTAAATGGGTAAACTCACCTCAAACTACTTAATTGGATACACAAAAAACCTCAAGGGGTCCAATTGAGTAAACTTGAGTGGTATAAGGAAGCTATAATGGTGTCTATCTCATCATCAAAGTCACAGTAAGCTCCATATGCAGGAGAGATTGGAAATCACAACGAATTACCAAACAACAATCAACTGAGGTTACCCTTCGAGATTGAAGATTGTGTGAAGGTTTTGGCATGGATATCTATAGGTTAGATGTCACAAAGATATGAGGAGTTCTAATGGAGGTTGAAAATAGGGTTAGAAGAAAGACCTCCTATCAATCGGGAATTTGACATAGTGAAAACCTATCCAAACCATGCTCTTTGAGTTCATAACTATGCGAGGAACATGGAAGAGAAGGAGATTGAGGTGAGGGAGTGAGCATGCCAAGTGCTGGAGAGAGTAGGTCACGGTGCCAACATTGTGTTCAGACAGACCAAGACTCAAGGAAGGATATGGGTTGGTCACCATAGGATCACCATCCAATGACTCTAAAAAATGTCAAACATAAAAAGGACATGTGGCTCATGGAAATATTACTCATGACAGTGGGACTACATGCGATTCCGAAAAATCAATTTGTGACAAGGAAATTGGGAAATAAACCAAAGTCCAACTACACTAGGATTTATATTATCCAAGATTATCTTCTCTTATCAATTTTAAATAGCAACCATTACCCAATTATATCAAAACTTTGTACCCAGACTAATTAGGACCCAAGGAATTCAAGGTTGCACTTAGATGTAACTTTTGAGATTATATTATACACATTTTAGCACAAACATGGTTTAATCAATTATCTCAATATCATTAATATATTTCACCATTATCCTTAATAATCTAGATTTAGACTTCATTACCCTCCTACTATCACTATATGGAGTTATAATAGATTATCTTGTACAAAAAGACCATTTTTAGAAATTAGTTAATTTGTCCATGAAGGTCAATATTAACTTAAATAATGACACCTTAATTATTTCTTCTTACATTAAACATCCATTTATTGTCATATTACATATAATACTCACACTACTATAGAAATGAGATATCACGTAGGTCATTTTAGGCATACAACATCTGTTAAAAACTGACGAACAAGTGGGCAACACTAAAACTCAAGCCATTCTTCGTCCATTCGGGAAACCGATGACATAATTTTTGTCATCCGGTCCACATTATAGCAAAAGCGACGACATAACACGCCGCATGTGACAAATTTGTAGTCTCCTTTGACCTTTAATCATCATTTATATGAACAACAACTGACACCTTTAAGCTAATTATACAAAAAAATAGTTTCATGTGATAATTGCTTGTCAGTTTATTAAGGAGAAATAACTGATGTCGACCAGCATAATAACAGTTTTATCAGTGATTGAATAGTGAAAGTTTAGATATAATCTATTGGTTTAATATAAGTAACCAACATAGAATGTCTATGTAGTCAGTTATTTATAAATAATCAATGAGAAATGTCTTTTATTTATAGAGAAGATCGACAGACCTGTTGTCCGACTGCTAGCATGTCTGCTGCCTATAGTTCTTTAAAATTATAAGTTTTGAAGAACTGCATGCCTGTGCAAGCATCAAAACTTAACAAAAAGTCATCAAACCTATAAGAAGAAAGATATATATACAAAATATCACAATGCATTTGATACAATAGGCACAAATATGTAAGCAAACCTCAACATTCTATGATTTTTTCACTTCAAATGCACACACATATCCATGAAATCACCGCTCAATTGATTCATTCTCAACCACACATTCAATTTCATATATATGTACAAATACACATCATTATCTTCCTCTTACACTTCACATTCAATTCACACACATGTGCACTTCACATTGAATTCACACACACAAATACACAACAACGCCATCTTCCATCTCATATTTTAAGTCCATAATGTATAATAATATAACATACAAAAAGATAACATCAAATTTTGAACTACAAAAATATCAACCAACCCTCCTATTGATTGTTCAAGTCAACATGTTTGATGAAGCAGTCTGCCCACTATTTGTGTAGGTTGTTCAAATGTTCCAATGTATACAATTGAGCAGTGTCAAAAAAATTGCAAAGAGAGTGAGGCGTGATTCTAATTAGATTGGATTGTTTGTATTATCAAATGAGACTACTTCACTAATATGATCCAGGACTAATAATGTTACCTTACCTTACATTTTATTTGTTATGCGTGCATGACAATCGTCTGCATGTACAACATCACATAATATGTGCATGTCCAATCATTGTCTTTATAGGTCCCTATAGATTTATAATTACTTTAATAAATGTAACTAAGCAGACTTGGTAATATATATATGCAAATGAGAAGACTACATTAACACTCTTCTAAATTGTGGATTTCTTTTTCTTATCTACTTCCGCTCCAACGCTACAAAATTCTTTCACACCCCTATATTTTAATGAATAGATATGTTGCATTATTAAACTATCATATGATGCAAGCATTCACAAATATGTTGAGGACAAAAAAACTATACTTACACACAAATCACCAATTTTATTGGGTGTCCCTCATTTGATGTCAGTTTTATACCCGAACGATCAAAGAAATACGCAATCCAAGTCTCAAGAATAATCATTAACAACTGTCAATGCTTATATCTGAGTGAATAGATGATAATTAAAATAAAAATTAAATTCCACAACAAATTGTATTTATAAGTTAGACATTTAAAACAACAAGACCAAAACTTACACAACATTGAAGGGAGATATGATCATGGTCTTGGAAGCACCAAAAAACTATGTTGTGGTACCCACATAATATTTGATGCCGCTTGCATCTCTAAGTACATCACTAATCAATGATGGCATTAGAAATGCCACATTTTCTATTCCGCTAGACATGTTCCCATAACTAGGAAAGTCATTAGTAGTTCAAAACATCACAGTACATAAATTAAACATCTCTTTGCACAAAGCATCATAAGTCATTGCACGTTCTCCCCATAGTTTCTTTAGGTCATCAATCATAGGTTCAAGGTAAATATCAATATCATTATCAGGTTGTTTGGGGCCTGATATCATCAACGACAACATGACATATTTATTCTTCATACACAACCACAGAGGAAGATTGTATGCAACAATGATGACATACCAAGTGCTATGTTGGTATCTTAATGTTTCATATGGATTAATCTAGTCTGACAAAGTCCAAGTCTTAAATTCATGGATTCTTTGCTAAATTTAGGATACAATAAATCAATCTTATTCCATTACGGGGAATCAATCACATGTCGTAGCATACCACCATTGTTATTCTTTACCTCTACAAGACAAGATAATATTTTTGCATATACAAAACTATTAAACAAGTGTTGAAACTATGGTATTATAGGCAGATACCACATCACCTTGGCAGGAGACTCGATTTTTGTCTTACCTCGTCATTTTGTACCTAGACGCCCCACATTTCAGACATTTTTTTAGACTGACATAGTCATTTTGAAATAGCACACAATCATTCGAGCATGAATGTATCTTCTTAGCCTCCATTCCCATTGGGCAAAACATCTTTTTTGTTTTGTATGTTGAGATTGGAAGCTCGTTTCCTTCAAGGAGAATTTCTTTCAACAAAGGCAACAAAGAAGTGAAGCTTTTAGCACTCCATCTATTTTATCCTTCAGAGTATACAATCTCATCAAACACTCAACTTTGTAAACTTAGTACAACCAAAGTATATCAGTTTCTTAGCATCATGCACAATGTTTATAAATAAGGGAGGTGGGTCTGTAACATTTACCCCACAAGTATCTAGCATCACATCAACCATGTCTGTTGAAATTGGTCCATTCTCATCAACATCTTCAGTCATTTATTCTTCGACAGAATTACCACTATCAACATCTATTGATCTCATACTAGGAATCTCTCCATGCCAATACCATTATGTATAGCCCTATACAATCCCATTGCACATGACATGATCTTTGATCATGTCAACATTATCATCTTTCAAGTTTTTACTACACTTCTTTTAGGGGAAATGGAACCTATCTCTAGGTTGTGTTCTATGTTCCTATACAAATCTTACAAACTCATCAAGACTATTAATAAACTCTAGAGTGCATTAGTTTGGTTTAGACATCCACGATCCATCCATTTCTATGATCACATGGCAGATGAGTAGCTCATCAGGTTCTAGCTAGCAAGTTCATTTCAGAAAAAAAATTTGTTTGAATTGAGATCTAATCCACCTATCCCATTCTTGATCACTTCATCTCACTAATAAGTGTATAATGCGTGTTCAATTTCAATAAATTTTGGCAACATTTCCCTACAGTTCTCTAAGTACAACAATGTAGATGGGAAAATACCCATCTACATATGTACCCAGAGAACAAAAGGGGAAATGTTGTCAAAATTTATTGAAATTGAACACACATTATACACTTACATCTAAGTGAGATGAGGTGCTCAACAACAATCCCAAATCCAGTACTATCCAAGGTTTACTCCTAATGAGTAAATCTTGGTCAACTTTCTAGGCAAACGACATGGTTTAGAAATTAGGGTTTTGAATCTTCTAATCGCATATCTCATATATGCATTTTAGGGTTTTAAATTCATAACAATCTCATTACAATTTGTTACAATCTAATTAAATCTAGGGCAACAACATACCAGGGTTTACAAATATATTTCAATTCTAGCTAAATACATAGTTACACAATCTAATTAAATTCATCACAATGTCCATACAATTTATCACAACTTTTAAAATTTCATACAATTTTTATTAATTTCATCACAATTCACTATATTTTTTATTAATTTCATCACAACAGTGGTAGCTAATTATCTCCATCTCCCTTCCCCCTCTCCTCTTCTTCCCTTCCGTGGTAAGGGAGATGGAGACAACTTGGAGACAAAGAATAATAGGGGAAGTGTCAGAGAGAATGTACCTATAAGGATTGGAGGAGGAGGAGGTAGAGACCAGTTGTGGTTAGCAGACATAACAATTCTCGGTGGAGGAGCTAGAAGCATCTAAGGTTGACGATGAACCAGTAGCAGGGGCTATTAAGCATCAGAAACATTGTTGGGGGCCTTTTCAGTGGTGGAAGAAGAAGAAAATTGCCAGAGTTTAGAGTGATTCATGCATGCAGGTAGGGGAAAGAGGGGATTCTCATGGGTTTTAAGAAAGACAGTCATCATAGGTTAATTAAAAACCTGATGACCTACACCTTTTTTGTCAGTTGAATTCAGAACACCAGCGTAAAAAAAATCAACTTTGTCATCAGCTGAGTACAAAAAATTGATGCCTAACTCTACAACCTACACCATTGGTTAGGGTAAAGACACTCGATGAGAAACACCAATTTGGGGTGGGAAAATTTCCACAGGACACATGGTGTGTACACCTTTCTCATCGGTTGTTGTAGATACAACTGACAAGAAATACCAATTAGGGGTGGGAAAATTTCTATGGGACGCATGGCACGTACACCTATATATCCCGTTAGTTATTCATAAAAGAACCAATGATGTAGGTTTATGGAGGCAAATAAAATTCCTCAAAAACATTTGCGTGAAATTTTATTTTCGTAGGCAATATATCGCATCAGTTTCTTTGAGAGGTGACTGAAGATAAAAATAAAATACATCATGTGTTTTCTTAACTGGTCAAATCGTGGTGGTTGTTGTTAAATAAATGGTTCTATATAGTATACTATCATTTTTTTTGTTTATGTATAGTGTCACACTAATGTCCTCATTAATCATTCATGTATATTTATTCACCCCCGGTGACTAAATATGCACATGTAAGCCATTGGTTGCATTTTAATGTACAAATTAGACCATACAAGATGGGGAAACCTAGGGGAGAGGGGGACGTGGGGGAAACAGCAATGACGGCACAGGTGATGCAAGGGAAATGGATCCCGAGGGTGGATTCACAGGCAGGAGTCAGGGAGGTCATGCAAATGAAGATGCGTACACAAGGGAGTCACCACCCAGGTAGATGACTGGATTCTCTATATCGTAATTTGGCATACAGTTCCAAGACACTAGGATATGGGGAAATGAGCACTCGACACACGGTGGACAAAGCAGCCAGATCGAAACCACATACAAGATGAAGAAGATCGAGAAGATTACAGAGAATGAACATCCATTCGTGGACAAGGGTTCATAGGCAGCAGGCGAAACAACCCTACAGGCTTCATTCAGTAAAGTCATTTCGGGACAGAATGATTCCTATAACCAAGTTGTTTCGTGGAGAAGATTTTTGAGGACTGCTTGTCAGAGGTAGCTGTAACCCTAACGAAAGAAGAGGGTGTCCCATCCCTCTCTATCCTACCAGAAGCAGAGGACACATTAGTCAAGACGTGGATATATGTGATGGTCGTGAGGTTGTTGGGGGCCGAAATAGGGTACATGACCCTCAGGGCCAAACTCAAAGTGCTCTGGGAGATAGTAGATATGCGGTGGTCATGAGGTTGTTGGGGGGACAAAATAGGGTACATGACCCTGAGGGCCAAACTCAAAGTGCTCTGGAGGATAGTAGAAAGATTCCACATGTACGAGCTTGTCTTAGGGAATTTTGTGGTGCAGCTATCTTGCCAACAAGACTATGAGGCAGCGCTCACTGGCGGTCCCTGGAAGATATTTGGGCAAAACCTGCTGGTCTATGACTGCTTCCCTACTTTCAAGCCAAAAGAAGCAGCACCTGCACTGATCGTCGCATGGGTGTGAATTCTGAATCTGCCCCTTCACCTGTACATTCCCACAGTCTTTGAGTACATTGGCATGGCATTGGGTAGATTGATCAAAGTGGATACACATACATCGAACTTATCTTGAAGTAAATTCATAAGACTTGCTCTGGAAATAGATACCATGAAGCCCTTCATCCCGTCTATTCTCATTAATAGAGTTGAGTATGACATGATTATGAGGGATTTCCTTGGGCCTGTTCTAGGTGTGGTGAGGAAGGCCATATCTCCAAGGACTGCAAGTCCGAAGGAGAAGCTGAACAAGCACAAAAAACAGACGATGAGCAACAAACTACAAGTAGGATGACGGAACATACCAAGGATCCATACCAGTTGCAAACAGAGAAGAGAAAGGGAGGTATGGGATCGAATGTGACACATACGGGTACCACAACAACTAATACTGATGGCACAAATAGTTTTTCTATGCTAGGAGAGGAAGATAATTCTGAACCTAGGCAAAAGGAGAGCACCGGGGAAGCCATTACAGGAAGCAATCAGACATCTCGACGCAACAATAAGGTATGGAAAAAGAATGTGATGGAGTGGACTTTTCGAATCTTAAAATGTCCAATGACTTAAGTGAAACCATAAGGTTGAGATAGATGGAGGGTTCCAAGCTCTTGACAAATAGGTTTGTTGATGGATGTTAATGTCATGATTAAAGATCCTTAACTTTATGACTTTTGAGGAATTTAATTGAATGTTCTAATAGCTGGGTTTTGTCACCAAATTGGATTAGAATGTACCTTGAGAGGTGAGGAAGCTACGGCTAAATTTTGGTGGCAGTGGGATGTACCTAGATGAAGTTATTAAGGTTTGAAATTGGTGAAATAATGTGCTTTATTGGTGTTGTTTGGCCTAAGTTTTTTATTATAATAAGTGTCACACGCCCCTTGGTCAGGGCTGGGCCTGTGTGGCCGAATCTTGGCCGTCCATATCTGATCTAGTGGCTGGGAGTGCTAACTTAAGTGAGCCGCAGATAGGCTCATCTGGAGTACTGACTCAATCCTTTGGATTCGAGGTCAAGGGTCCTTGTGTTGTCCATAACCTTGCGGTTACTTCCTTGACCGCAAGCAGGGACCACGACTTCGTGGTGCTCGTTGATCGTGGGACGAGAGGGAGGTTTGGCCCAGCAGTTAGCTCCATACTGGCCTAAGCTTTCTTTTGACCCCTCATTTAGGATACGATGTCACCCAACGGAAGAACACCACCTTCTGCTCCTGCCTGTCTCTCCATCATGGTTTGCAGGTGGTGGCTTAAGGAAAGGAAAGGAGTTAGAGGGGAAATTGGAGGAAGAAGGAAGTAGAGGCAGAAGAGAGAGTCTGGAAGAAGGTGAGGAGTCGAGAAGCAAGGTCGCGGTTAGGGGATTCCAACATAGTTGTTCTTGTGGACCTCGATGGTGGTTTTGTTCGTTGCCGAGCTGTAGTTTGGCCAAGATGGAGATCGAGTTCGGGAGCACCATAGTGGGGTTCCCTTTTGCTTTTGGAGCTTCAGTGGAGTTCAGGGAGGCTTGGCAGTGCTAAAGGGGGGACTTTAGGCGGAGGTTTGGTGGCATGGAGGCACCATGCCTCTACTTCGCCGGTGCTATGGAAGAAGGTGGCGGCTAGCTCCTCGATCTACCAGGAGGAGTCACCAGCAGCGAGCCCACATGGCTGGCGGTGTCGAGGGAGGAAGGACGAATCTCATAGAAGCTCAAGCTTGTATTGAGGAGAAGTGCACATCTACCTATTGTTCACCGGAGCCGAGCCATGCGGCGGCGCGCTCGTGAAATAGGGCAGGCACATCGCTGGATCGCGAGAAGCGAAAGAGAGAGATGCCCGACTCAGGCAAGCGGATCTTGAATCCACAGATCCAACAACCAGCCCGCCTACCCCAAGCAAAGAAAAGCTAGAGTTGCACAACCCACATGACCACATGGCGACGCCGGATTGGCCACAAAAAGGTAAATATCCCAAAAACACTTAGTTTTTTATAAATCATAATAATTAGCTCGAGCATCATAAAAATACAAACAAAGTACCCAAATTCTCAGAAAAATGAGTAGAACAAATTAGAATGATAATAGCAGGATTTTGAAGCATTAATCTTAGTGATATCATGTAATAAGTGTAATGCTTAGTTCTTGAGTGATAAATATTAAATGATGACATAAAATTATAAAAAATGTCACTAAGTCCATAATCATGTTTAGAATGCATATGATATCAGCTATGGTCATGTTGATGTACGAAATCATGTAATTTGCTGAGAATGGCTAATTAGGGCTAATAACCCTAAATAAAATGTAATAAATACATGCTTTCTCAATAAATGATCAAATTCACAGAATACCCTCATATTTGTAACTAGAAGATAATATGTAGACCTGAGATCAGTTTTATGCATGAAATTCATGCTATATGAAGAGCACCCTTAATACATATGATGTAACCCTAATATGGTTAATGAAAGTGACATAATGTTAAATATGTTCACATAATAATGTGACACATGAGTATATCTAGTTGATTAACTATAATCAGGAATATGACTTCAGTACGATAAATATAAAATTGGAATACAAGTGATGATGAGAATATCATAATGAGATAAGGTAAACCCTAAAATGAATATAATTAGGGTTAAGATGAGATGTAAGAAGATGAGAACCTGATGATAGTATATGATCTTGTCTTGATCAGGTTTAACATAGATATAGAAGACATCAGGAATATGCTTTAGAATGATCTATCTCTTTGGAAGGTACGCCATTACCTCTTACTTGGCTTATTATACAATATGCTTGCATTATATGGTAGTACAAACTTGGCATATGATATTGATTGAAATGATTGTTCTTGTATGATATGTTGCATGATTTTCCACACTTATTGCTATGAACACATGAAACATAAGATATCTGGTCCATTATATGATAGCACTAAATCTCTTTGGTAGAATAGTGCATTGATGAAAGTACTAAATCTCTTTGGCAGAATAGTACATGCGAGCACTAAATCTCTTTGGCAGAATAGTGCATTTATGAAGTACTAAATCTCTTTGGTAGAAAGTAAATGTGAGCACTAAATCTCTTTGGTAGAATAGTGCATGTGGTTGATCAAGTTTACATATAATGGAAATGTGCCTAAAATATGTGTTCTCTTCTGGTAACAAATATCTTTGTGCAACTATACGCCTTTTCTTATATTTTGTTTAATGCTGCCAAGTATTAGTTTTATCTTATTCCCAAGATATGATGAGAGGTATATAAATGACACATAGGCGTACTCAGTACAATATTCTTGAATATTGTGCTGACGTGTACCGCATGTAATCTTTTATTTAGGTTGTGGTTATGCTCTTGAAGATCCAGGATAGTGAGAGTTGTGTGGCGAGCTGATGTACAGGTGGACCTGTTGTCTTAAGATCTTGTAGTTTAGTGGTAGTACATGTATATGTATAGTTTTCTATTTCAATATGTAATATCAAATGTTGTAATAATTCATGTTGTAATTATATGTTGAATGTTGAACATGTGTGTATGGTTTTATTATTGTTCATGTAGATGTGCTACTGATTGTTTCCTTCTAACTCCCTTGATTTTCTTCTTCTTAGCCTAGTGTGTGGTGCTCAAATTGGGATTTTCACTGAGAGGAGGTTTCAATTTGGATGTCACACATCAGATTAAGTTTTAGAAAATCCGGGGACGTCACAAAGAAAGAATCCATAGAATCAACCAAGGAACGAGAAGCACTTGGAGATATCACAAACATGCAGGTGGAAGGTTTGACACAAAAGTAGAGGCACAAAGTAGTAAGTCCTGGCATAGATGAGGTGGTGGAGGTGATCAATGTAGAACTCGTAGACAGCCCCATCATCACAGGAGACAACTTACAGAGACAGACGGAAGAAGCGTTGCCACCCAAAATTTCTGAGGTCAATGATGCCATAGCATCTCTGCATATTACCGATGGTCAAAGATCAAAAGGCAGTTCGACCAAAATGAAGAGGAAATGAAGAATATGTCAGACCCTCCCAAAGGAGAATCCACAAAGGAGCAATAGGAATGTACAACAAACGGCTCCTGAGACTGAGGGTTCGATAAATCCTGTAGAGGAGGAAGTACACATGATGGAGGGTGAAAAAGATGATGATAAGGAGAATCAAACACCTCACAACAATGTCTAAACTAGAAAGTACATCAAACACAATCAGATTAATGCTCGATATACTGTGTTAGAATATCGGAGGTATAGCTAGAGATGAAACTAAGAGGGTTCTTAAAGAACACATACACCAATACAAACCCAAGGTGATTGGAATACTTGAGCCCTAGATTAGTGGCGACAAAGCCACAAGAACCATCAAAAGCCTCAGTTTCTCAAACTCTTTTAGAGTAGAGGCTCACAGCTTCTCTGGAGGGATCTGGGTCTGTTGGAATGACCATGATTGCAAAATCAATATAGTCAACTACCATAGGAAATTAGTAACTTGCTACTTAAACAAGGAGGCATTGATTACCTTCACTTATGCTAGCCCACACAATAACACCAGGAACCTCCTATGGAAGCACCTAATTAAGGTGGGGAGAAGCTTCGACCTACCTTGGGTAGTCCTTGGCGACTTTAATACTACTGTTAACTTGAAGGAAAGGAGTGGTTCAAGACACTATAAGTAAGTTGAGGCAAGGGTGTTCCATGAGACCCTTTTGGAGGCTGGTTTAACAGATCTGGGGTTCTCGGGACCCAGATTCATGTTCAAAAGGGGCATGCTACAACATCGTTTAGATAGGGCAGTGGCAAATGATCTGTTCATATGGAGGTTCCCTCTTTTTTCAGTTGTCCACCTAACCCGAGTGCCTTCGGACCACTGTCCACTACTCATGAGATCTACCACGAAGAAGGTTCACCAAAGTCATTTTATTGCAAAGGCAGCATGGTCGACTGACAAAGAATTCAAAGACCTCCCGCATTCGAATTGGCAGAACACTAGTGATTTCAACACTTCTCTGAATGTAGTGAAGGAGAAAATTCTCATCTGGAATCAGGCCACATCACAGAACCAAAAGAGGAGGAAGAATTGTTTACTTAGAAACATCAGTAGTCTAGAAAATGAACTTGTCCTCTCATACAATTCCATTATTGATGAACTATATATCTCTATGTAGGCAGAACTGAATGAAATCCTTAAATCAGAAGAGGAAGAACTTAAAAAAAGCCACTTGAACTAGTTAAAGAATGGGGACGTGAACTCCAAATACTATCATGCTTACATCAACCAGCGGAAAAGATATAATACCATTGCTAAGCTCAAGAATGAGGAGTGCACATGGATTTCTAATGAGTCTGACCTACAGAGCCTGGTCTGTGAGCATTTCCAACAGCTTCTCACGAAGACTGTCAATACGAGTAGTGACTCCATCTCAGATAGACTAGGCTCATTTATACACCCTGTTGAAAGTTAGAAAAGGCGAGTGGGAGCCGCCCCAAGTGAATTCGAAACCTTCACCATCCTGAAAGAGATGAACCCATATAAGGCATCCGGGCCAGATGGAATTAATGGTCTATTTCTTCTAAAGAACTGGTTGATTATAAAGGGCTCAATAATGAACACTTTAACCAAAGTGTTAGCTGGCCAGATGCTAAGAAATGAGTTGTGTAACTCCACAACTGTTCTAATTCCTAAGGTCCCCAACCCTAAATCCTATTAGCAGCTACATACCATCTCGTTGAACAACATATGCCTTAAACTCACGTCTAAGATAGTTGTGGAATGACTTAAAGGATACATGCAGACATGGATAGGACCTTATCAAAGCAGTTTTGTGTCAGGCAGGCGCATCACAGAGAATGTAGCTATGACTCAAGAGGTTATCCATATGATGAAGAGGAAGAGGGGGGCTACATACATGGTGATTAAGATTGATTTATCTAAAGCATACGATAGGCTGTCATGGGAGTTTGTGAACGACACCTTACAGAAACTTGATTTGCCTCCAAACATCGCCAGGTACATAATGAATTCGATCACCACAGGCGAGTTCTCAGTCCTATGGAATGGATCCCTCACAAAGGCCTTCAAATTGAGCAGGGTTTATGCCAGGGAGACCCCCTTTCGCCATACATCTTCATGCTATGCATCGAGTGACTAAGTCAAATGATCAAATACATTGTTAGCAGAAACGAATGGAAACCTATTTCTATCAGAAGAAGCGGAATTAAACTTTACCACCTGTGCTTCATGGATGATCTCATCATGTTCAGCAAAGTGCCAGGTAAGAAAATGAGAATTATCAAACATTGCTGTAGAAGATTCGGGGAGGCATCGGGTCAGTCTATTTAGAAGACACAAATTTTCTTCTCTACAAGCGTCCCCAGAAGCACGAGGAGGAAGGTGATAAGAATCAAATCCTTCAAAGAAATGGTAGACCTTAGAAGATATTTAGGAGTCCCCATCATCCACTCGAGAGTCAATAAATGTACATATGCTGATATTTTGAATCGAGTTGACATCTGCATCAATAGTTGGGCAGCCAAAAGCCTCTCTTTTATAGATCGGTGTTGCCTTGCGAAAGCCACACTCACAGCCATCCCAACATATGATATGCAAACTGCACAACTCCTGTTGGGTCTCTGTGATCGTATTGATAGTAGCATAAGGAAATTCATCTGGGGCAGCACCCAGAGTACACATCCCATCCCTCTTGTAGCTTGGAACAAAGTGACGAGCATGAAGGAAAGTGAGGGGGCTAGGTATCCGCACCATGAGGGAGTGGAACATGGTTCTCCTTATGACGAATGCTTGGGAAGTGGTAGCAGGAAGGAAGGGACACTGTCTGGTGTCGATACATCAGACCCAAATATGAGCAATACATAGGAGGAAATCTCCCAAATCTATATAGACTGGCGAGAACTTTCCTCAAGGGTAAAAGCTTCATCGAAGAGAACTCATACAAGGAGGTTTTGAACAGAAATGGAACCAACTTCTTGAAGGACTACTGGTGCTTTGAGGGGACTAAACTGGAGGAGATAGCCATTCGACAAATTCCAGTAGACATTGTGGCCTTGCAAGTAGCCATCATGAGATTAAGTAACGGAAGTTGGGATGAAGAATTCCTCAAGCACTGGATGCCCAGAGATAGGGTCGATCAGATCATGGCCACTACAACTCCCCTTTTCCAAGAATGCAATGATATCTTTGTGTGGAAGGCTACCATAGACGGTAAATGCTCAACTAAATCTACTTATAACATAATAAGAATCTCACATGACCTAAATACTGAAGGAGAGTGGGACAGGTTGTGGAAATCCAAGGTGCTATCGAAAATCAAGCATTTTATGTGGCTCCTCATTCATGGGGCACTCCTTACGAACCACAAGCGGGTCCAATGCCATATGCCCATGGATCCCTTGTGCAGACGATATCAGGAGGATGGGGAAATAACCATCCATGTCATTCATGATTGTAAGTTTGCTAAACCAATCTTGGATAGGCTGTTAAATGGAGGCCAGCCATCTTCCTTCTTTACTACCGATGCTCGCTCATGGATCAACCAAAGTCTGTGACTGAAAGGTGAGGAACAAAGTTTATTCATGATTGCCTACTAGTATATATAGTACTACAAAAACCAGCATATCTTTGAGAAGATGATCAAGCCTACCGAACATATCTGCCATTTTGTCTGTTCAGAAGTGGTTGTATCGGCAAGGGCATGGTAGGAAGACAAGGACAGACATTCTGGACAACCTACCGAGTGAGTAGAGGATGGTTGGAGAAGTCCAAGCACTGGGAGGTTGAATATGAACGTCGACACCACTGTCATTCGAAGGAAGAGCACAATAGCAGTGATTGTCAGAGACAATGGAGGTGACTGGATATGGGGCTTTAGATCTCTGTCATCCAATGTTAATTCAGCGTTACACGCGGAGATTCTGGCCTTGCAGCTCGCAATGCAGAAGGTAGATGAGATGAATCTGGTAGAGATAGACATCAAATCCGACTTTATACAGGCAATCAACGTGGTGGCACATAATTCTGTTGAACACCCAAGGCATGCACACATTATCTATGGGTGTCAACAATATCTGGTCAAAAATGTACATCGGACACTCTCTCATATTCAGAGAATAGGCAATAGAGCTACAAATGGTCTCGCTAAGTACCATATTAGAAACAAGAAAGAGCCATATCACTACATCAAGCCACCTGAGTCTATCCATAACTGGTTGGAGAGTGACAAATGTAATGGTAGTAGTACTACCATGTTTAATTTGCAATCTGATCCCTATATGTTTAATGCTTTGAATTTTCCTGCAGGAGGAGAGTGGGATGAATAAGAAGATCTCCTGACTTACCCAAAAAAATGTACAAATTGGCATGTGGTACCTAATTAATTATTATGTCTTCATATTTAGCCATAGTTAGGTTATTTGGTACCATTTACATGTATCAATATATGTTATCTGATTATGATGCCTAATATTAGTAATGTATCCTAGAAGTCATCAAGGATTTATATATTAAGGTTATCCAACCTCATCTTTGGTTTTAGGGTCAACATGATCATAATACATCACACACACCTCATAAGCATGTATGATGTCCATGTTAGATTCCATATATCTCACATATCATAATATTAGTGTTTATTGGATCACAAGATGGTCTAGACCATATGTATCTGCAATTAGGGTTAGGATGTGAGGTACACATACTATCTGCATTAAATTTCATTAGGGTTCAAATGTGTGAACTACTCATCATATGTACATTATATGCTCATCATGATATAGACAAGCATGTCAGGGTATAAGGGTAACCTTCTTTGGTCAATTCTAATTATTCGAACACATAACATCATATTCATTGAATTAGGGTTTCTCAAGTCAGGATAGCTAAATCTCAGTATGTTACAACCCCACCCTCACTGGATGGAGATCCAAGTGATAGGTCATGTTATCAGAATTTGACATCACATATCTACAAATGAAGACAAATAGAGCTAAATCACTAGAAAATCTATTAGCTTATATTACACTCCTTGGAGAGTTCTCACACATGTACACATTTCCATATGAAGACATAAGAAGGGTTATCTAACTAGATGTCATTATCCATCAAAACCTTGATTTATGGATGACATTCTTTGATGATATTGTCAATCACAAAGGAATTGGAGTAGGAGTAGTCCTTCATAACCTACAGGGAGAATAGTTGCTGCTAGACAAGTAGAATTTAACACCACCAACAATGTGGTGAGTATAAGGCATGCATCCTGGGACTCCATCTTTCTCGACAGTAAGGGGCACATCATCTTCACTCTATGGATATTCCTCCTCATGTTATTTGAAATCTAGAACAATCATAGGACTTTTCATCAGAACTTCGTCCCTTACCAAGCATACATGAGTTATCTTTCTTGATATTTAGAGCATATTTCCTTCCACTTCATCAGAAAAGAATTTGACAATGATCTAGGTACACTTTCTTCCTAGATCAACATACAAAGGGACTAGACCTTCTCTTTTGAAGCATGTACAGTATATCAACATGTATGGTCATCAAAAACACAATAAATATTGAACAAAGGGTTTGGTTTCACAACATCAAATCATATATAAAAATTCAAGTCATAAACCTAAAGAACTCTCCCAAAGATAACAACATGTGCTCAAGAAACAAACCATATATTTTTTCCTAGCTAATGCCTATATCAGATATCTTAACCAGGCTCTCCTTCGGTGTGTTAAGAAGATAGAGGAAGAAGGTCCCATGAAGGAAGTCCATGAAAAATTATGCGGCACACATATGAACAGGGTAGTACTGGCAAAAATGATAAAATGTTTGCGGTAGTATTGGAACACCATGGAAATAAACTATTGTAAACATATCTTCAAATATCAAATCTATAGGATCCATGGTAACTACATTCATGCACCTACAATTTAGTTGTACAACATGGTCTTGCCTTGGTCATTTAATTCTTTGTGAGTCGATATGATAAAGGAAATCAATCCTAAAGCAAGAAGTGAGAATTTATTTATCCTAGTCCCAATAAAATACTTCTTGAAATGAGTCAAAGCCACACCCATTTCCAATGCTTCATCTCAATAGGTAATCAAATTTCTCAAGAACAACAACATATGTCAGTACAAGATAAAGCATGAGATTGTCTTCGACAATGGTACAAATTTTATAGACAAAACTATCAAATAGTATCTAATCTCTTTGGGGATCAAGTACCACCAAATGTCATCATATTGGCTTCAAATGAATGAATATGTATAAGCTACCAAAAAATCCTAATAAAGATCTTGAAGAAGACTAGTAGCTCCCACACCAACTGGCATAAACATCATCCATGGGTATATTGAACTTCCATGAGATCTACACTGTGTTGACTTGTTTATGCGATGGATGTGGTCTTACCAATCAAGGCCCAATTCCCAATCTTCACATTATGTAAGAAGCATAGATGCTAGAGGCAGAGTGGGTTCAAGACTGAGTCTATTGTCTCAACACACTAGAGGAATGATGACCAAAATATCTACATCATGCACAATGCTATTAAGAAAGAACAAATCAAGCATTCAACAAGAAAGTCCATCCCCATAAATTTCAAAAAGGCAATATAATGTTTTGTGTCATTCATAATGTTGAATCCAGGGGAAAATTCAACCTTTAATGGGATGGGTCTTATATCATTCATGACATCTATATTTGGGGTGACCTATAACTAAAAGGCATGGATGGAGATGTTCATCAGCATCAAACAAATGCCAACTTCATTATTTGATACCGTTGTTGACAAACAAGCTTCAACAAATTCAAACTTCTGGCAAACATCCATGTAAGGGATATGAAAACTCCCACCTCTTTAGAATACACTTCATATGTACTTAAGAACCCAGACACGTTCTAAAACAGAGGGGTCAAAGTAGAACCATACGGCCTAAGATAGAAGGAGCACAACCATTATCTTGAGACCCCAATGGTTTTCCAACCTAATGTATCACCTTAAAATTGGTCAACTTTAGTAAAATACCAGCAAGTGTGCATGATTCTAAAAAAGGTAAAGTGAAGCCCCATGACCTCTATCATAAAATATGTAGGAGGTTTCCTAAACCTATGAGTCCCCAAAGGCAAGTTAGATCTTATGATTCTTGACACCTATATCTGGGTGGAATTCACATAATTCTCAATATGACATCTTCTTGGGTCAACCTAGAAAAGGAATGACAAGAGGACTTATGCAAAAATTAAAGCACATTGCAGCTAAACACACATCATCTCTTGGAAATAGGTGAGACTAATCTTCACATGGACTAATCCAGGAGAAGTGAGGTGGGAAACCTTCACTAGGAAAACCCCATTCGTACCTCATGGAGCCATAAGCTCTCATAATAAGACCCTCATCATCAATGCCCATTTAAAACTTTAGTTGAAAAGTTATACAACAAGTGCAAATAAAATGTAGCCCCCTTTACTAGATAGACACATGCTTGTGATGATCACTAAACTAAAACATGATGAGAGTAAATCCCACCAGGGTGTCTCTAAAACCTGGCACATTGGCCCAACTAAATAGGGAATAGCCAATTATACACCCATTACATGGCATGCATTTAGAAACTAATGTGACGTCAACGTTTAATAGAGTCCAAACCCATATCCTCTACTGGAATGAAGGTCCTCTCATAGACAAATGGGCTACTAACATTTGAAGGTTGGAATTACCTACATGTAACACTTCAAAATTTGAACCCTTGGATAAAATGATCTTAAAATGAATGATTGGACTAGCCATATCACTAAGGTGAACCTCCTTTTCAAGGATTCATCTCTAAATAACTCTATGGTTAAGCATGCTCATTTGATAGTAGTATAGGAAAGGTGACCTCTCAGGAAGTTGATCATGAGCTATGTGTGAGTGAGGTCAAAGTAGGAAATTGAGAGCTAGCGTTGGTCTACGGGGCTAGTCGTCTTTATTGAAACTCTACTAACACCTTGGGTGGCAGGACTAAGTGTTACAAATGGTATCAGAGATAGTTTTGCTCCAGTTGGTGGGGCCCATGTGGGCATGTGACATCTCAGTCTTCAAGCCGTGTAGTCCATGCATGTTGGGAAGGGATATCTAAGTTGATGGAGCCACCCTTGAGCTAGTAGTTGTGAATGGGAGCTGGGTGTACATGATCCATTTTGGGTCCACACTAAAATGGGAAGGGATTATGATGTGATATAGTTGATCCTTGAAAAGTAAGTCAAGAGTCTAATTGGGGGAGATTGTAACATCCCAAAATTCAAAACCTTGCACGAAATGATCTTAAAAGGAATGATTGGACCACTCGTATCACCATGGTGCACTTCCTTTTCAATAATCCCATCACTAAGAACTCTACGGTTAAGCATGATCATTCTAGAGTAATACTAGGATGGGGGACCAGTCAAAAAGTTGATCTCAACTTGTGTGTGAGTGAGGAAAAAGCATACAATTATAGACGTTGGTGGTCTGTGGGGGCCATTTGATATTCTTGAAACTTTACTAGAGCCTTGTCCAGTAGGCCTAGACATTACACTCCATTTCATATTGATATATAATCTATTAATGCCAAGGGACAAATTCAGGGGAGGACACCTCATAAGTAGAATCCCACTTTCTAGTCAACCTCCTAGGACTTGGGAGTCTCAAAAATCTAGGATGTGTAGAATAAACAAAGGTATGATGTATATATAAGCTTCAGTAGGGTAAATCATGACAAACTCATTTTCTAAGAACACAAGCAGTCCTTCTCCTTTTCCCTTATGGAGTCCTTCAACACTTCTAATCAATGTAGACTCTATCCTTGAAGTCAAGAAGACTTTTTGTCATTTTCCTTTATGGAATGAGGCGATTGGCCATTGAATCCCAACATGCAGATTGAGGCAATTTGTCAAAGTGACTCAAAGTTTCTATATCTCAATTTATGTAAATCCTATTCTAGATCAAAGATATTCAAAACCTCAACATGATTCAAGCTCAAACTCAAATTTTAAATTTAATTTATTTAAGTGTCATAGGAACACCAAAATAACACTAAGACATGATTTCTTGTAGGAAAAGAAAATACAACTTACAAAGACAAAATGTGTAATAAATCTACTTCTTCATCCTTACAAATAGAAACTTGGCCAATGGTCGATGATCAAAAGAGGATGACCCAGAAGGGTGATGCTCCATGTTCGCCTCTAGGAAAATGGCATTGGTAGACACATATGAAGGAGCTGCTACATTGCACCTCTACAACCAAAGCATCCCCATGAAGAGAGGAACCTACTAGATTGGGTTCTCCTTTGGGTAATTGCCCATGTTTTGGGTCCCCTATAAATGATGACTGTGTTTGTATCCTAGTGGGATGCTCAAACCAAAGAGTCCATCTTCTAGACTCATACCTACATTGCCATCCTAGGAGGACGGAATCCAACTGAAATAACAGTGTGACCTCAGCACAGGGAAGTCATCAAAACCTCAAGGAGCCATCTGTGGGAGGGTGGATCTTTTGTAGGGGAGGTTGTCTTGGGAGGAGGTGGATGAAAAATCTCATATAAATAATCATTATGCTCTTTAATGGAGTCATAATCAACCACCTATAGAAGAAACATGTCAAGCTACTATAATTAAATGACATAAATCAGAATATAAACAGTTACCAGCGGATCAAACTACAAATGATCACACACATCTTGAGAACACAATGTCGGCTCACCATGTGAATAATACCATACAAGATACCCAGTATCTAGTCATGACCACTCATCAACACCCTACAACCTAATGGATCTGAAGATCAAAGGGAACCAATCTAGGAAGAGGGTCAAAGGGAATATACCAGTGACTGACTCACTGATAGGAAACACACTCACACATGTACAAGACACTCCCTGAGGGTGACTCAAACTATATCCAACAAGCATATGGAGACAAGGTTGTAAAGTAGGTATCACATGATGTAGTCACCTCACCAAGTTGAAACCTAGAGGATATTTAGAATTAGACTAGGGAAATAATACACAAATATGAATTCAACTAAAGTATGTATATAAAAGATCATATAGTATTATGCATACCTCTATGAGTCACATCTCCATGTCACGTCTACATTTCTCATATGACACCCTACTATTCCACTGGCATGGTGACAACAAGTAACCCTCAATACCACTCAAAGTAGAGGGTATATTGAGACAAAAGTGCACATAGCCCCCAAGATACAAAATAAGCATGCAAGTAAACCTCAAGACCACTCAAAGTGGTGAGTCTATTGAGACGGAAATGCACATATCCCCCAAGATATAGAAGAAGGATCAATGAAATATTTCACTTCAAATATTTCAACCCAAGTAGAAAATAATGAGCATATATACTACAATTAGGTTTGCAAAACCACCACAACTCTGGGTTTCCCTAATAGTTACCTTCATAGATAATTCTCCCTCAAAACACCTCCTCAAGCATGTCAACAGATAAGCATATATGCATGCACCCTATTCAAAAGAAGCAACTACGTCCAAGTCAAGCAGATAGGAGAACCATCTAATCTCTCATCTATTCTAAGTTTTGTTACCAAAAAGGAAACTAATGATCAACACAAAGAGGAACACCCTGACTTAAGAAAAAAAGATCATTAGCAACCCCAATATCCATAATGCAAAATAAGGTCATATGAAACTAGGTTATTTGTCTTCATATCTAGAATCTATCTCAATATCATCATGGTTTACTCTGAATATCTCAAAAAGGTGATATTTCCCCCACATCCATCTATCTGGAAAAAAGTGAATGGTGACTCATGTCAAAACCTAACCATGTGATCCCTATAAACTAACTAGGGGTGATAGCTAGCTCACCAATACTAAAGTGGAAAGTACTAGTCTCCAAAAGGAAGTGCTCAATCAATGTGATAAGATTACCCCTGTCAATTATTATACAACCACAGATGCTTACAAATCTAGTCTCCACAACCAACCCACAATACAATATCCCTAGTTTATCCCTATGTCTCAAAATCTTTCATTAATATTTTTCATGGTCCCAGACTATGATCCTAAACTAGGCCAGCTTTGGTTTCCAAATCCTCTTTTTTGGTCCTAGGTCACACTGTAAAATTGAACTAGACTTATTATCACATTTCCACACCTTTTTGGATCCTAGACCAAGACCCTAGAGTAGGTCACAAGCCCTATTTTGGACATGGATTTCTCTATCATTTTTTTTATTTCGTTTTCATTTTTTGGATCATGGAATGTGACCTAAAACTAGCTCAACCCTATTCATCATTTTCCAATTTGGATAATGACTCAAAGAAGTGTCAATATTTTTATCCCTACATATGGTAGGAGCTTTTACTAATCACATGCACTCAAATCAACTGCGAACTAGAAAATAGGGATAATCACTCAGTGATGATTTAGGGGAACATATGAAAAACTAGCAGAGGAACGCGTCCTAGAGACAATCTTACTGCTAGATGATCACCCAATGGCTGATATCAACTTATTTTGGCACTCTTACTTTGACCTTTATCCTACATGACTACAAATTCTCTAGGGAGAAGTATATAGACTAGCACAATCACTAACTATAAAGGGTACCTTATTAATGGAAACTTGTCTGGCACCCAATTTTCAATGACCAACACAATCACTAATCACAAAGGGTACCTTATTAATGGAGACTTTTCTAACGCCCAGTTGTTAATTCTTAGAGTAAAGCCATATCCCATATAGTCAAACTCACCATATTTTACCTTTTAAGTTTGTGATCCTAACCTAATTTGGTCCACCCAACTAGATCACTCAGATTTATAAAAAAAAGTAAAAGTAAGAAGAAGAGAGATGATGATTCTTTTCAAAGATCTTTTTAAGTAGTTGTTGTGATTTTTGATGATCAAAGACTCTTGATTTATAATTACTTCTAACAAACCACCATCTTATCTATTTTTGGCATCCACCTTTTCTCACTAAGGCATAAACTAGTGAGATAATAAGATTCTGTAGACCTAAGTAAGAACTAGAGCAATGTTAAGAGTTACTTTTGTGGCCAATATACCTTGAATGTCTCATTAGAATTATAGGGGAATGAATGATTGGTTAGACTTATATATATACCATGTACAGAGGCAATCATTACTTAAGAAATATCATTTATGCACAAAGTGGCGCTCGTGCGGGGGTGGTTCTCTCGCAAATAAAAAAAAATTATGCACAATTGTACATATTTTTTATGAGCAACTATTTCATCAATATAATAATAAAAGGAAAAGACATTACCTACACCTTCTACCCTCCAAAAGATTTTTCTTAAAATTCTTGATGATTCTCACCTTTTTGGCTTTTGTGACCAAAAATGGGGGCTAGACTTTGCTCAAGCCCACAAATCTCACTCCTATATCAAACCTTGTCTTAAGAAGAGCAAACTATTGGCATTCTAATTTTTATCACTCTAAAGAAATTTATGATAAATTTAGTTCCCTATACAATGGTGGAATCCATTCCATATCTTTCCACATGTATCTTGTTTCTACCCTTTTCCATATTTTCCCATGATCTCCATCTATTAGCCCATTCATTTAAAACCACTTTTACCTAGTTCAGGACTTCCTAGATGGAAAATATTCTTTTCTAGACTCAAATAAAAATTTCCACTACTTGTTTTGTATGGTTTTCTCATAAATTTTCCCGTTGAACATATTAAAATAACATATTCTTCTTTTTTCCCCATGGATATTCAATTGCCTTTTTTTCACAAAAAATGCAATACTTTTGGATAAGGATAATCCTAAACTAATTCCTTTCCTCCTTCCTTCATTATTTTATTGAAATTTTATCTAGAATCCACCTTTTCCACTGAATCTATCTAATTTTCTCTAGAATGTTCTTGAATTATCTTGAGAACCAAGAGACATTCTTTAACCTTCCCACACCACCCCAAGGGTCAAAGTTGTTTGTTGTGCGACACATGGAAGATTTCCTTAGTTCGTGAGACATGCCTTCATGGTGCATGCCTATGATTTGTCGACTCTTCTAGAGACTTCTATTCAGAGTTTCAAATCTTAAAATCTATCCATAAAAAAACCCTCCATATCCACCGTATTCTGATCTCCTTTCAACTCTTCTAAAGACAGAGGGTGACTAGCTCCCCCTTTATTTTCTACATTACTTGTGTTCAAAGGATCTCTTCTCTAACACCACCTACCTTGTCAGTATTGTTAGGATGCACAACAGTAATCAAGTTCTGTCTAAATTACTTGTTTTGATTGCTATATCTTAACTACTTTTAACAGTTCATAGTTTCATATCTACCTACTCAACTGCTTTATCATCATAAAATGATCCATTTACATAGCTCATTTTAAATACTCATAGAGAGATTAAATCCTATTTCTGATCTATACCTTTTTCTTATCATCTTCTAATTATTTTTGTGCATTAGTCCTAACTGCTAGTGAATGATCTCTATTGTGGGATGTCATGCGATGATTAGGACCCCAAGAAACTAAAAGTTAGGACTTTTACATATACAATGGGAAGGTCATGGACATCTACAGACCCAAAATTTTGAGATTTATAAAAGAAGTCCCGTTTGTCATTTTTCATCAATTTTTTACCTAGCCTCAATCTGTCATAGTTTTGATAATGTTTAGAAATGGATTAATACTGGTTGATGATGTGTGAGTTATTACAAAATAAAATTCACTTTTGAAAAAGTCCCTAGATTTTACCGAAACTATGTAAAGTAATTACCATCCACAAGTAGACAGATCTTATCATAGTATAGTGTTAGGATTGAATCCAAAGGAAATGCTTCTAAGATTTGTTTGATCAATGTAATGACATAAGAACCGGTGTTTATCACAAAGTTTGGTTTGATTTATTATTATAATATTGCAAAGAATAGAAGGCTAGATTAAGGTTTTGGTTAACTTATTATGGAAGCACTAAGGTGAATGGGTTTCACGACCCTACCCATTCTACATGCATGAACACTCCTTTATATCTAAGATTGCAAAGAATAGAAGACTCAATATATAAATATTGACATTCTCACTAGATCACAACATGCATGCACATATTATATTGAGTCTAGGTAAATCACTCCTTTTATAATTGAGATTAAAATTGGATAAATACTCTTAGATCATTATTGCGTTACTAAGAGATCATGTATTTATTGCCTCAGGGAACATCTATCTGAAATTATCATCAATGCTTAAACTAGTATCCAACCAACATCCTTGGTCTCAGGTTTGAAGTTCTCTGCACCCAAATCCAGATAAATGTACATATATGTTGTCCAAACACATTAACAAGAAAAAATTATATTTAAAATGTAACAAAGTTCGCACGAGTCTTGATGCAAATAATAGAGGAAAATTAGGTAGTGTCGCTACTCCTTGTACCCTAGTGATAATGCACATTTATCCATTTTATTTGCATATTTTTGATCTCGTCTTAGGAGCATTTCATATTATTATCTAGTTTTATAGTTAATTATTCTAGTTTTTATTTTTTATAGTCAATTGTAGTTTTTACTTGATTTATTGTGACTTTTGTAGGAAAATAGACAATTTATGTTAAAGCCTAAAGATTTCCAAAATTACTCTTACAAGATGTTTGCACAATTTTTTTTAGTTCATGATATATATACATATACATATACATATACATATACATATACATATACATATACATACATACACACACACACAAATATATATATATATATATATATATATATATATATATATATATATACCCTGCACAAACTTGCTATATATTTTACATATGAATCCCAAATTTAATGTGAAAATATATGCTAGAAAGGGAATTCAATTTCCTACAGGAAAATTATATTTTTGGTCTACTTTGAAACTATTGACCTGACAAAAATCCTCTCAAAATTTATGTAACAAAAATTTGTAGAAAAGAGAATCAAATTACTTAATGAACGGTCAAAGTAATTGAAGGAAGACAATTCAATAAATTTCTCTATTCTCTATTTGGGGAAAAAATAATATTTTAAAAGATATTTGTTTGACCAGACACAAAGGAAAGTTGGTAAAAGCTATATGCTTTTGTGTGGATGAAAGAATGTAAGTAAAGACCCAATCAAATTCAGATTTGGGAAAGCTCATTACTTTGGAGGAAACAATCAAGTCAAAGGAAACATTTAAAGACTAATCGGTCAAATCATAATTGCAAACAACGGACTCACATTTAAGACTCAGTCAACTGCCAAAATAAGAAAGTCATCAATGCAGTCAAAGTTTGACCAATATGACTTCGGGTTGAAGCGAG
This sequence comes from Alisma plantago-aquatica, assembly GCA_963693085.1. Lineage (NCBI taxonomy): Eukaryota > Viridiplantae > Streptophyta > Magnoliopsida > Alismatales > Alismataceae > Alisma > Alisma plantago-aquatica. The sequence goes on along the minus strand of OY856411.1, from coordinate 1,366,687,132 downwards.
CAATTAATGCCAATCGACCGACCGACACCCCATATCAGGCAACAAGTCACGACCAACAATCATTCTTCTTAAGTTTCCCCCATCCTTTTCCCCTATAAAAGAAGGGGGACTCCAAAGAAATAGAATCTCTTCTATTTTCGATCTCTAATCATATTGTGTACCACACCTTGTAAATTATTTCTGAGTAGTTCCCTTAACTGGGGCACGGGGAGTAGCCCCGTAGTCTATCTATTACTCAATTGTATTTGACTGTAACATTTTAGAGTATGAATGTTTTTCAACCATTTTGCCTTGATATATGGGTAGATAGATATAATCTTTTGGGGTTGTGAGATCACATATCTCGACAAGAATGAGCCCATAATCCTTTAGTTGTGCTTATCACCTTTTTATCCTTAGATCTTGCACTTGAATATGTTTAGCTTGATTATGTTCTTGTTGGGTGATGAAACTATGGATCTCAACAAGAGTGAACCCATAATCCTGTGATGAGACCACAAATAGGGATTATGATCTTCTATTGAGTTTATCTTTTTTATTATCTTATGGTTACATGACCATGTGATCCATGAAAGTGAATTTCAGAATGGAATTACATTTTCTTAAAGAGATCATCTAATTATTTACTCAATCCTAGTTAATAAATATTTCCCTTGTTGGGTGGTGATACCACGGATCTTAATGGGAATGAACCCATAATTCCCTAATTAGACCAAGGATGGTGGTTATGATCTTTTTATTCTATCTATTCTTTTTGGTATAACTTATGTGATGTGACTAGCCATGGGTTTGAATACCAAATCAATCACCTGATAGAATTGTTTGGACGGTTGGACAAGGATCTTCGATTACCAAGACCTTGGGATTGAGAGAAGTCCAACCCTTGCAAGATTGATGCTTCGAAGAGACATCAATCCACATGGTCAAAATTTATATCATTAAAAGCTTGGAACTGAATCTATTAAGTAAGAGCATGGTTTTTGGTGGTGATCCCCCAGACCCCCACTTCCTTTTATCATTTGATTTAGTTTTAATAAAATCACTCCCAAACTAGAATTCACTTTCCATTTCATAATAGTTAGTTGGGATCAATGCTTAAAATGTCATTTCTAGGGAAAAATACCTTTCTATACTCATAACAACTCGCTTGTGAGTTGTTAACCATTTAAAGGTTAGAGTGTAGGATTTTCCCTCCTTGTGATTGGTGTGTAAACGACACACATTAAATTTGGTGACATTGCTAGGGACAACAGTGATGCTTTTAAAACAAGTTGTTTTTCTTGACTTTTTATTCTTTCTATTTTTTGTACTTTTTAAATTTGTTTTATAACTCCTTAGCTTGATTGACAATTTTTAGTTTCTTTTCATAATTTTAAAATTTGTTTAATAATTCCGTCTAGCTTAAATTTCGTTTTCTTCCTTTCTCTCTATGTCAGACTCCTTTTGTAATTTCTTTCTTTAAAAAAACAAAATTTCTTTTTTTTCCTACCGAGACCCATGATGATAGTGTAATCCTTCTACCGAGTTTCCATTCCGGTAGGTATGCTTTTTTCTGCAAATTTTTTGTATACTTATTCTTGATATTTAATCTTATCCTCTTGAATCACCAAATTTTGTTTCCCATTTCCCAAAGCTATTAATGGTACATGTGACTCTCCCAAAGAATTGATAATATACCATTTTATCCAGAAGTCGACAAACCTTTCAGCATCTAAACCGTACCAATCAAATCAGGATGGCTGACAAAGTAGAGATTCAAAGAAGAATGGAAAAGCCTTAGTCACTGATAGAGCGGTTACAACTACCTCATTAGAAGCCAAGGCTACAACTTACAAGAAGAAAAGTGGCAGAAACAACTCAAGAATTTCTCAGTTCTTTTGTCTACTGAGGGATTACATCTCGTCTCCTTAGTTTGAAATATGCACACATTGGAAGATTATCCTTCAACCAAGCACATCTTTAGGGACGATTGGCAAAAAACTGTAAGGACCCCCTCCAATGTTTTGCTGATCTATGTGCCAATTCAAGGTCCTAGGCATTTCAAATGATGCCCTCAAACTAAGACTTTTCAAATACTCACTAAAGTAGAAAGGGGATATAGTGTCATTTATATTTGGCATTCTGTGTCAGTTTCTAACCAACAATTAAATGGGCAAAGGTAAAACTCAATTTTAGAGTAATTGAAAGATAATTGATTTTTAGTTTCTAATTATTTTTGAAAAAATATTTTATTTTAATTTCTAATAAACATTTTTCTTGGATTCACTCGACTGATGAAATAAGGTTTATTTTGGAGGTTCTTTGTTAGGGAAGAACCGATGACATAACTCGCAAAGGGTGACGGTATTGTGGTATGTTCTGACCTTTCTTGTCAGTTGTTTTGGAATAACTGACACCATTAAGATTTTCTCGTCAGTGTTATGATGACAAATAATCGATGCCTAATTACCTGATGTCGATTTTATTAGTGAGGGAACAATGGAATTTTGGGTATATATCGTTAGTTTTTTGTAAATAACATATATATATATATATGTGTGTGTGTGTGTGTGTGTGTGTGTGTGTGTTATTCCCAAATAATCGATGATAAATGTGTATGTATTTTTTATATAACAGGCCTATAGACTTCTTGTCCATCCTACTAGCATGTCTGCAGCCTTGTTATTTAGAACTGAAAGTTCTAAAGAATACATGGATCTCTGTAAGCTTTACAGTTTAAAAATAGGATGGTACACCTGCAAGAAAAAGATAAAATTATACAAGCCACATTGTATCATTTGTTTTCAATTAAAATTGCACACAAATTCATGAACTCTCATCTCAATTGTTTCCATCTCAGCCACACTTCAAATTAATACTATGTGCACAACCAAGCATCATTATTTTCCTCATATATTACAATCAAATTAGTTTAATGACATATGCACTTAACATTCAATTCACACTCGAAATACATATCAACATCATGCCATCTCAAATTTTAAGTCACAATGTTACATATCAACATTCGATTCACACTCATAAAATACATATAAAAATGACTTCAAAGTTTGAACTAACAAAAAATATCAATCAACCCTCAATTTTTTTGTTCAAATCCACATTTTTGATGAAGTAGGCTATTCACTGTTCATATAGGTCATTTCACTGCTCTAATGTATAAAGGTCAGTCTTCTAAAAAAATAAAAATATAATGAGACTTGTGGTTAGATTCAATTGTTTGTAATGACACTACTTCATTAAAATATAATCCAAGACTACTAACTTACATTCTCTATACATTTTATTTGTTTCATGTGATTGACAATCACCTACATATACAACATCACATAATATGTGTATGTCCAACCATTGTTTTATATGGGGGCATGTATATTTACAATTACATTAATAAATATAATCAGGTAGAGTCGGTCATATATTATGCAATTAGAATGAGAAGACTATACATCAACACTCATCCAAGTTACTGATTTCATTTTGTTATCTACCTTCCCTCTGCCATCACAGAATGCTTTCACACCCCTAAAAGTGAAATTGACATATATGTTGCATTATTAAACTGTCATTAGTGATACAAACATTAACAAAGAGAATGAGCGTCAAGAAACTATACTTACAAATTAATCTTCAATTTCATATGGTGTCCAACATTTGGTGACAGTTTTTCACCTAAAGGCTCAAAGGCATACACCCTGCAAGTCTCGGGAACAATCACTAATAATTGTCAGTGCATACCTCTAAGTGAATAGAAGGCAAATAAAATAAAAAAGTAATTCACATAACAAAATTGTATTCATAGGTTTGAGATATAAACAACAAAGATAAAAACTTAACGTTGAAGGGAGCTAAGATCACGTTCTAGGAAGAACCAAAATACTACATCGCAGTAGTCACATATTTTTTTATGCCACTCTAATCTCTAACTACATCACTAATCAATGATGGAATTGGAAATCTCACATTTACTATTTTGAAGTCACAAGCCACGTAATAAAAATGATTGAAATATATTATATAACCAATAATCAGTTTATATGTAGGAAACAATTAAACAATTTTCACATATTATGTGGTATTTCCACTGTATTCAAAGTTATATCATTGTTGTGTTCAACCAATCATACTTAAATACCCCAGAAACATATGTCAACACTATAGCAGTGTCCCACTATACACCTACCATATCCTCTCCATGGTTGATCATAATGGTATCTGTTTGGTCTATAGTGTCTGACCATCATGTCAATGTCTGGCAGTGAGGGATCAAGGAGTCGAACAACTCCTATGGAATAAAATAAGGAGGCAGAGTCTTTGAAACTTTAGGGGGCTTCTTAGTTGTTGTAGGATGCATGCATGTATTCTAATATTAGCTATCAATTATTTTATATAAGTTTCAATATACATTTGTCATACCTGAAGAAATATAATGAGTCATTTGGGGGCCCAGTGAAGTTGCCTTCTACCTCTCCAACTGTGGTGGCATCTGGGTGCTCATATGGGAAAGGTATCTCACTCATTCCTAGAAAGACATGTATGAATCTCATAGGATAGTGATCAGTGGGAAGAGGAATACCATGAAATACATCGACGTTATCAACCTTGACATCTGCCATGAAGTTGTCTGCTAGAACATCAATGACAAGATGACATCTTCTGGCCTTCTACATTTTTATGAAACACAAAATTTAATTTGACAGACATAAATATCAACTTGATGGATTATTTTATCACAAGGTAATATAGATTGATTTGAATTAAATCATAACCCGACTGTGCCATGTGGGTCCGAAGGACTACTTCCAATACACTCTATGGGTGAGTGATGAACTGGTTCTATGACTGCTACAGAAGTTGGTTTCTGTGTTGCCTGATCTATAATTTCTCCAAGGCTGCATATATATTTCTCCAAGGCTGCATCTATAATTCTCTACACATACTCTGCATCCACTTCCCCTTTATTGGCTTGTTTGCACTTTTGTTGGGATTTGCCATAAAAATCTTTTATCCCATACCCATCTCCAGTACCCCTAACATGTCTAGGATGCTCTTCTGTCCCTAGAGCAACCATCAATTCATCGTGTTTGTCCTGAGGGGTGAACTTTCCCTCCTTTACTTGGGCAGCTAGATCCAACTAATTATCATAAAAAATAGACTAATCATTAAATATTTAGGTGAAAAAAGTACATGGTCAATTATTGTGAAACCAAGAAATTTACCATTTTATTTGCCGCATCATGTGTTGCTTGGACGGGAATTTGTCTGCCTTTATTTCTTCTCACATCTATCCGCTCAATATAATGATGCACACGTCTAGAAGTACTAGAAGACTTAATAGTAGACAGAGTAGAAGTAGAAGGCCCTTGTTGTTTCCCTTGCTCTTGCTCTTACTCTCCATCTTCCCCTTGCTCTTGTTGTCATTGTAGCTCTTTCTCTCATTGTAGAATCTCTCTGATCTCGCTCGTTTCCAATAACCACCTGAACCCAACCAATTGTTGTGCACATTCTTGTCACACTTCTCTTTTTAGCATCGTAAAGGGCCTGATTAATTCATAAAATTCATATTATTAAGTAACCATATGAAATCATAAAGATTTAATTGATTTCAATAGCTAGAATACATCTGATTCTCTTCGTCAAATAAATTATAAAAATGTAACTTTTTTACAATTCCTACACGGGAAATAGAACCTATCTCCAAGTTGTTTTCTATGTTCCTCTACAAATATTGTAAACTCATTGAGACCATTAATAAAATCCAGAGTGTAATGATTTGGTATCGACATCCATGATCGATCCATTTTTATATAATCATATGGGAGACGAGTAACTCATCAGGTTCTAGCTAGTAAGTTAATTTCAAGAAAAAAAATATGTTTGAATAATTGAGCTCTAATCATCTAGTAGCATTCAGATTGATGAATGTTTACCACCTATCCCATTCTTGAGAACTTCATCTCACTAGTATGTGTATAATGTGTTTTCGATTCCAATAAATTTCAGCAACATTCCCCGCAGTTCTCCAAGTACACCGATGTAGATGGGAAAATACCCACCTACTATGTACCTGGAGAAGAAAGAAGAAATGATGTTGAAATTTATAGAAATCGAACACACATTATACACCTACATCCTAAGTGAGATGAAGTGCTCAATAATAGTCCCAAACTGGGGAATGTCCAAGGTTTACTCCTAATGAGTAAATCTCGGATGAGTTTCTAGGACAACAACACAATCAAGGGTTTATAGACTAGTCTTTATAGATTAAGAATTCAAAAATTAGGGCTTACTCACATATTACCATGTTACATCATACAACATGAATTCTAAACTAGGTTGTGCATGTTCATTACCATGTAAGATTTCTAGAGAAAGCCCAACTCAAACTAGGTCAACTTGATCATTTTAAATGCATAAACTATGTATATGAGATCTTATAAGAGAAATATAGCATATTAGTATAAGATCTTGGTTCAAATGGGTACACGACACAAGTTGAGTTACTGATTTCAAAGTTCAATCATTTCATGATGATAAATTAGGTCCAAAACTCACATATTATTGAGTTGCAACACTTATAGTCATGACAGCACATAAGAAAACCATCTTCAAGTCATGATAGGTCAAAGAATGCATATAAGTAGTCCAAGGCATCAATTATAGTGTATTTTAGTGATTTAGAGATAAAAAAATGATCAATCCCAATATGAAAGAATGAATTGTAGAGGAGGAAGAGGATAAGAACAAACTTGAGGAGGAGAGAAAACATCAGTGGAGGAGGAAGGGCGACGACTGGTAGCAGTGGAAATCAACAACAGAGTAGAGGAGGAAGGTGACAGCGATGATCAGCAGAGTAGAGCAGAGAAGCTAGCGGTGAGCTTTGGCTATCAGCGGTGAGAAATAGAGTAGATCACTAATGAGCTTTGGTAGTGGTGAGCAGCAGAAGTGGAGGTGGGTAATAGTAATGGCGGTGAAGAGGAGAAATCAAATTTTGAAATTGTCAAAGCAAAAATAACACAGGAAACGTGGGTAGGAAAGAGGGGAGAATGGGTTTCTTGGGGGGTTAAGTAATACTTATACTGTCAGTTATAAGTGAAACCAATGATGATGAATATTTCATGTCATTTGATACCGACTATGAGTCTCGCAACCCAACAATTCTTAACACATGTTTCCATGGCGGTTAATGTTTGTGTAACCGACGCTAAAGGTCAATTGGGGGTGGGAAAAAAATTGTGAGACACATGGTGTGAACATCTTTGCCATCATTCTCCAGGGAAAGAATTGATGATAAAGGCCAATTCATTCCTACAGACCATATGGCGCATGCACATCTTTATCTTGTTGGTTTTTAAGAAAGGAACCAATGATATCAGTTTTTTGGAGGCAAATGAAATGCTCTAAAAAAACTACGTGAAATTCCATTTTTGTGGGTGATATATAGCGTTAGATTCATTAAGAAGAGACTGATGGCAAAAAAACACAGCCCACATTTTCTCAAGTGCACAAACCACAACAATTGTTGACCTTTAACCGACAGTAAAAATAACATTGTGGGTTTCTCTTACAAGTATAACCGACGTTGTACCCCCATTTTCTAGTAATGACTCACTGATAGATCTCGCTAGTTCCTAATACAATGCCATGAAAGGAAACCACATAACCACTTGGGATCCCTTCTGATCTAAATTTCTTGAAAATATTACCCCCCATCTCTTACATATCAAATCTTGGGGCACATTACACAATCTAACATGTCTCCTAAAGAAATAGTGGAAGATGCATGACGACAATTCAAAGAACTGTTCTGTCATTGCTCGCATCACAACATTCCCCCCATATAGTTCATCGAGACATTTTATGGAGATGTTGATCTAGATACCAAAGTCTTCCTTGACACCTCCTCAAGAGGAAATTTCATGTTTCAAAAGGTTGAAAATGCTTGAAGTGTTATCAAAAGAAGTGTCAAGACTTAATCCCAATCTCATAGGGGGAAATGGGGAGTCCTCAAGGTTGCCAAGGCCAAACATAGCTCGAAGCTTTAATCAATTGTCGAGAGACTCAAGATACTCACCTTGAAGAAATATCACCCCAGAGTCCTCTTTAAATGCCTATTGAGGATAGCCACAATGTCTACATCAACAAGTAAAATCTATAGATTCTTCTTGTGAGATTTGCCAAGGACATGACCATTTAATGCACTAATGTCAGTTTTTCTATGATGACCAGTAGATGGACAACATTAACTCTATCCACAACATATCAGGTCAAGCCTACTACTATCCAAATCAAACCAGGAGTCATCCTAGTTTCCAATGTGGAAAGCCATCCGATGCAAAAAAATGCAATGCAACATATACCCCCTCAATTTAATAACCACATTGGGGTGCTCTAGGATTCTAGTACAATAGGAACCAAGTATATTATCATGAGGAATAGTTCCAGAATCTGCATCAAGGTCCCCAGGTGAAAAACATGTTGCCCCTCCCTCTTCTGATGAGAGGTTGTCTACCATATAGAAAACCCTCCAAAATGTGATGGGCATCCAATAGGCTAAAAAAAATCCATTCACACTCAGTTAGCCTAGTTGGTCACATGCCAACACCCTCCTATAAGAGTGTTTGCTAGAAACTAGAAGAAAACCCTAAGTACGTGAAACAACTTAAGGTGGTGACGACCCGCTCTAGCTCCACATGTCCAGAGAAGTTGAGCCCTTTGACAGCAAGCTAGGAGGATGAAGATGAGGTGACCATCACCCAAGGTCAGGCGACATCTCGGATGGAAACCCTTTCACTTGTTCTAGAAATTCCTATCTACAAGCCTCATGTGTTGTACCAACCCAGGTAGAACCAAACTAAACTTTATACCATGTTCAATAAATTTAAAGATACTCTGAAAAAACTTTATGTTAATATTCCAGTACTCAATTCCATGAGTTAAATTCAGCATTGGACAAAATCCTTTAAACTTCTTCTCAATCAGAAATACTTAATTTAGGGATGCAAAATAGTTAAATTGGAAGGATGACATTGGACTTTGTTCTGAGCAAGATGCCTTGTAAGCATAATGACCCGGGGTCTTTTGGAATTTCATGATTCATAAGAAATTCCACCTTCCAAATGGGGCTAGCCGACCTTGGGGCCAGTATTTCAATGATACCACTTAGTTTATGCTTAAAACTTAGTCTCACTAATGCTCTACCCACCCACTAGACCATCCATCTCGCTGACTCCTCTAAGACTAAGCCATTTGGTGTCATTGAAGATGTTCCATTAAAATTGGGGAGTTCTACATCCCTAGTGATTTTGTAGTATTGGACATCAAGGAAGTCCATCACTACCTATTCACCTTTTTCAAGCCAGATCCATTAATAGAGCTTTAGTAAACATTGAAACTAATCTCCTGACCCTTTGGGTGGTGAATCGGTCCTTCAATTTCTAAGCACTTGGAGGCTTCATCAAATATACCAGAGAAGAAGAAGCTTACTTCCTTGACTGCATTGATCAATTCATCTTGCTTCATCAAAAACTCTTCCCTCATCAAATCTCAACCACTATAGAGTGTTGGATTTCCTTAGAAGAAGATCAGAGTGCAAAGAAGATTGAGAGTGCACCTACCTCCTCCCTTCCAGAAGCAACATCCTTGGTCATTAAAGAGGCACCCTTCTCCCTTGAGACTGTGCTTACACAACCCATCCTGAGTACCCAAGAGCCACTTCCCCCAAGAACCATCTCATCTACAATTCTATGTTGAACCCCAAGTAGTCCACTCTCACCTACCCCTTCCCCCCAAAAGTTCTAATGTATGGAAACACCTACCTACCTCATGAGTTTACAATACAATATGTCTATGAAGAAGAATCATATGTGTCTAGGGGTTGTCAAAAACCCGTGTACCAACCTCCTAATTCAACTCCTATACATCCCAATTACCATGACAATGGGATGACCATGCATCCAATAAGCCTCAATCATATACCCCATGCTTATCCTATTGACTATTCTCAAGCCTCCCTGTCAACCATCATATACTAAGCAATGGGAACCAATCAAGTATGATTCTAACTATTTTCCTTGGTAATCTGACATGTATCGTACAATTTGTAATAGGCTCTAAGAAATAAGAATAGGGGAGTAGCTAAGAGGAAATCCACCAGGACAATACAATCATCATGGAGAAGCTCTAGTGGTTGTTCCTCATCGGTGGACCACACAGTCCTCAGGCCTTCGACGTCAAATAGGGGGCTTGTTGGGAGGAAAACCAACACATTTGTTCTGTCCATCCCAAATTTAAGTTTGTTCGGGATGAGCAAAATTTTTAGTTCGGGGTGGAGATGGGTGGTATGTTTCCATTCCAACTACTCTATCCTCTTGAACCAGCTTTTTTCATTATGTTATGTAGTTCAACTTTTTAGTTTTAAATTTTCAAACATTTCTCTTTCTTTCTGTAGTTTTTGCCTTTATCTAGTTGGCCATTTATGAATGTTAATAAAAAAACCCTTAAACAAGTGAATCTTCTTGCAACATTTCTCAAAAATTTCCCTTGCTAGAAATCATCTGGTCCCCTATGACCTCGATTAGAACTACCCTTGGGAAAGTTTGAAAGCCATTGTGGATAGGTAGAAACAAACATGATGTGTCCCTACTTAAATATTGTAAATATCTTATAAAGTTTCTCGATTCACAAGTTAGAGAGAGAAGATAGAATTTAATTGATGCCATGCTACTCCCAATGCACTGAGTTCCAAAATACAAGCTGCACAAGTTCAACCTTTTTCTACAACTCTTCCACCACCTTCTTTCCCCTCCATTTTGAAAAAATATCAAAAATCCAAAAAAGGTGACAAACTCCAAGTTTGGGTTGGCACATCTTTTGCTATCTACCACTTCTTCCATACTTCTCTCAAATTTAATAGGGGAGTACGACCAAGAAAAGATGCCAAAGTAGACATCAAAACATGCAATAAATGTAATTGCAAACACAAAAATTAAAAGGTCTCAAGTCAAATAGAGGAGAAACCACTTCCTTCCATTCTCGTCTCACTCTACTTTTATAACCAGGGGAATGTACATAACTCCAAAACCATCAAGTCTGTGAACCATGTTCTTATGCAGAACTTATGATTATTTGTGGGAGTACAAAAGGAAAAAAGGATAGGAAATATATTTCTTTGTGTGTCTTGAAATGGAAGCAAGTTGTTAGAAATATTGAGTTAGAAATTAGAAAATTATGTTTCATGATTCTAGGATATCGGGGTTGCTTGGCTATTCAATGTCGTAAGGATTCATGTAGTGCTAGGCAAGTGAGTAAGAATTGATGAGAATATTATTGGGCATTGTTTTGATTGTATGTTACTTGAGGATGAGCAACATTCAAGTTTGGGATATTTTATAAATGCATATTTATCCATTTTATTTGCATATTTTAGACCTCTCTTTAGGAGAGTTTAATTATCTCTAGTTAGAATTAATTATTTTAGTTTTTCTTTTTTTCTAGTCAATTTGAGTTCCACTTGGTTTATTGTGCCTTTTGCAAGAAAATAGATATTTTTTTTCAAAACCCAAAAATTCTCAAAATTGTTCTTGCAAGATCTCGTAGTGCCTGATATATATACATACATATATATATATATATTGTAAAAATTGTTATATGTTTTGCATATGAATTCCAAATTTAATGTGCAAATATGCCTTGGAAAGGAAATGTAATTTCCTATTATAAAAATCATATTATTGGATTTATTTGAAAATTATGACGTGTTTGAAATCCGCTCAAATTCTTGTAATGGAATCTATAAGAAAAGAGAGTTGAAGAAGTTAATGAGCGGTCAAAGTAATTCAAGGAAAGAAATTTAATAATTTTATCCATTCTCTATTTGGGAAAACAATTAATGTTTTCAAAGATACTCCTTTATCCATGCACAAAGGAAATTTAGTAAGTGCCATATGCTTTTGTGTGGAGGAAAGAATGCAAGTAAATACCTAATCAAACTCAATTTTGGGAAAGCTCATTAGTTTGGAAAAAATGGTCAGATCAAAAAAAACATTTAAAGACCAATTTTGAATCACCATCCTAATTAATCCACTTGCATTCAAGACTTGATCAAATGTTAAAATGTGAAAGTGATCAATTTAGTCAAAGATTGACCAATATGACTTTGGGTTGAAGCAAGGGACTAATGTCAGTCAACCAATCAACACCCTAAATCAGACAATCTAGCTGTCTCCTGCAACCATTCCTCTTGGGTTTGTCGCCTCCATTCTCCCTATAAAATGCAGGTGACTCCAAAGAAAAATCATCTCTTCTATCTCTGATCTCTAATCATATTTTGTATTGCACTTTTTACATTCTATCTGAGTAGCTCCATTAACTGGTGCATGGGGAGTAGCCCCATAGTTTGTCCTTTACTCGATTGTATTTGACTCCAAAGTTTTAGTGTAAGAATGTTCCAACCATTTTGCCTTGATATATGGGTATATATATGTACTCATGTGGGTGATGATACCATATATCTCTACAAGAAGGAACCCATAATCCCTTAATTGTAATTGTTATCTTTTTATCCTTAGATATTGTACTTATTTATGTTTAGTTAGATTAAGTACTTGTTGTGTGATAAGACCATATATCTCAACAACAATGAACCCATAATCCAGTTATGAGGCAACGTACCGGGATTATGATTTTATATTAAATTTATCTTGTTTATCATCTTATGGTGGTGTGACCATCTAACCCATGAGTTTGAATGCCAGAATGGAAATCACATTTTCTTGACTAGATCACCCTATTATTTACTCGATCTCTGGTTAATCAAAATATATTCCTTGTTGGGCGATGAGACCAGTGATTTCAATGGTATTACACCCATAACCCCCTAATTAGACCAAGGATGGTGGTTATCATATTTTTATCCAGTCTATCCTATTTGTTATATATTATCATGATATGACTAGCCATGGGTTTGAACGATGAATTGATCACCCAATAGAATTGTTTAGATAGTCGGAAGGGGATCCTCAAGTAGTGAGGCCTTAAGATTAAGAGAAGTCAAACCCTTGCAAAATTTATGCTTCAAAGAGGACGTCAATCCATGTGGTCCTAATTTATATCATTTGAAGCTTGGAGTTGAATCAGTTAAGTAAGAGCATGGCTTTTGGTGGTGATCCATGGACCCCCAGTTCCTTTTATCATTTGATAAACTAGTGTTTAATTCTACACTTTTCATTTCTTCTTTGGTTTTAATCAAACCACTCTCAAACTAGAATTATACTTTCTGTTTCATCGTAATTGGTTGGTATAAACTCTTAAAAATGATGTCTCTATGGATCAATGCCTTTCTATACTCATAACAACTTGCTTGTGAGTTGTTAACCATTTAAAAGTTAAACTCCAATATTTTCCCTCCTAGTGATTTGGTGTGTAAATGACACACATCACTTGGTGAGGTGAATACTTTCTCCTCATGGAAAATACAAGATAGACAATGTATGTAAAACAAAATCACATAATCAAAAAAGAAAACATATGAGTAGATGTGATGTGTAGATGTTTGTCTTCTCCCTTAGGGACATTTTGAGTGGAGAACATGAGTGATCGATTGAGTTGTTGGAATGACAGTCAATCGATCTCTCTTCTGAGGTTGATTAATCAAGGTGGAAGAAAGGAGAAGGTTGATCTAGTTGAAGCGGAGGTCAATCAATAGATCTCTTTCGGTCGAGCTAGGGGTGGATGATGATTTATCTAACTCTTACAAGGTTAATCACTCAAGTTGGAATGTAGATCAATTGGTTGATCTTTGAGGTTTATTACTTGAGGTGTAGTGCAAGTTGATTGGTCAATCTCTTTTGAGGTTGATTGAACTCAGGGTGAGGAGATCGATTGTTCAATCTCTTTTTATGTTGACCGATTGAACTTGTAGTGGATGGATGTAAACTGGAATTGTGGGTAAAATTTAATATCTTATCAGTGTGTCTAGATCCCCCCAAATGGTGGAAATGGCCTTCATTTTGTAAGAGTAAGAGAATAATGCAACAACCCCCCAAGGAATGTGATGAGGAACTTGTAGTGAATGTGTCTGTAGTTAGAAGAGGAAGGGTCATTGGTTGATCATTTGAGACTGATCAATCAAGCCCAATCGGTGATGCTCAAGTAGAGCTCAATTTGTGTATCCTGATTAGAATGCATAAATAGGTGCTTGATTGGAGGTTGGTCCCCAAGCATTTGGTTAGTCCAACTAGATCATTAACAAGAGACTTGGTGGATCTTGTTCATTGGAGCTCGACGGTAGAGCTTGATCACTTAGATCTCGATCAATGACAAGTCAATCACTATACCTCCATCACTTGGATCTGGATCAGGTGTTTGATCAAGACATCAATGGAAGAGGTTGATCATTGAGATTGTTAGTATATTTGATTATTTGGGATTAGGCCCATTATATTTTCCCTTGTTTCTATTTTTTCCATGTACTCCCCAGATCTTATATCAATGACTCAAAACTCTTATTTGTTTTATTGAGAGAAACCTATTCTACATGGTATTATAAGCAAGATTCCAACCCAAGTCTTTCGTCTCCTTTTTTTTCTTGTCCCCTCTCTTCTCCCACAACACGGCTACCTCCCCTCCTCACCACCACACCAGCCACTGCCACCACCCCTCCTCCCTCCACCACCACCTTCCCACCCACCTGCCACCCCTCTTCTCTCCCTTTTCTCACTGCCCAGACTATTAGCGGCTAGCCACAACACTACTGCTTGGTAATTGTAGGCGCATCCAGGAAGGGTCGACCTTCGGGCAATGTTAATGCTAGTCTGGGCAACCAAAGGATACAGTCATCTCCCACTGGACAATCTAGAAGACTTTATCTTATCTCCCCTATCCCCTTGTCTATGTTTTAGTTCTAGAAGGTTGATATAGACATATAAAAGAGCTTATTCAAAAGACAACATGTTGATTTATAAAGCACCAAAACAAAAAAAGGGGTGAAGCTTTACCTTTTTTTCCTCTTCATGTGGTTCCCCTAATCTAAATAGCTAAGTGTTTTTCCTAAACATTAGGGACTATATGTTCATTATCATATTGTGTGATTAATTTGGTAGTGCTTTCTATTTTTCTACCAAGATCCATTCAGATAGTGCCACTCCTCTTTCTATAGAGTTTCATCATGGTAGTAATGTTTTCTTCCTATCAAGTTTGCATTTCGGTAGTGCTACTCCTATAAGTTTCCATTGTGGTAGTATTTCTATTTTTTTCTTTTATATCTTGCTAGATTTTGATGTGTCTTCTAATGATTCTCACAACCCATTTTGGGCTAGGGTGCTGCCACACACATTGCTAAAGGTGTCCCCCTCTTGACTCCCACCTATTGAAGAAAATCGAGGTCTCCTATCTACATTGGTGTGGATGATATGGATAGATAAAACTCCAAACCTGCAAAGGGAGTTAGGAGAAGTATCAAAAACCTTATAGATTGACATGCAATTGAAAGAGTACTAATTGAAGTTATTTCTTGGGGAAAATAGAAAAATTACGCAAGAAATACGATGAAAACAAGAAATATATGCATTCATAAATTTACCAGGAAGGATGGGGGTGTTAATCCTTCCTCACTCATAGAACGATCACTGAACCATATTTCTCATTACAAAAAACTTTTACTTATTTATCTAAAGTTTGGATTCCAGATCCAATCGACACTCCACCATGGAGTTCATAATATTTTATATTATTTTCCTCATTTTACAAATAAAACATGATGACGACGCCAATCATATCCTTTTATTATTTTACACCACAAATGCCAAGTTAAGTTTCATTGCCAAATATATATGCAAGACATATATTATTTTGGGTAGGGTGTGACACCTACACTACATAAGATAAATACGCCTAGCTCCCTATTCCCTATACCTCATAAATGAGACTTGTACCATGACATCTACACATCTAAACATAAGTGTATCTCACACCCTACCCCTATGATTCATAATTAAGATTTTAGGTAGCACTTGCAATTTTGACTCCTGACATGCGCACGAGTTCTTGAGGAAACTTTAGAAAGGAAAATTTTAAAAGATGACCTTATCAATCTTAATAAGAGCTAAAACATTATTAGAATTGTTACAGAAATATAAAAGTTACCTTAGCATTCATAATAAGGAAGTGAAATTCCCATTCAAGAAAAGCTATGAGACATATAATTTTGATGTCAAATCGTACCTTCTAATTTATTGTATTATGTAGAATAACACTAAATATTGATAAATTGAATGTATTATAACATGCATCTCTATTCTAGATTTATATTATGATTACGGATTAAACTCATTCAAAAAAAACACTATGGCCACATGAACTACTTTATGGAACATATGAAGACAAAAACATCAATTTGTTGTTGCAAATATCATTGCCACCTTGAACTTATACATAGGACGATATGAATCTTATTACATGTGAGTATAATAATTGCATAAATTATAAATTATAATATTTTCAAATAGGCATTGCCCTTTACATCATTTTTTGAAACAAGTTTGGGTCTCTCTTGAACTCATTTGGACCCTTGAGATTACTAGGCATTTATCCAAAACATATCGTTGCTTGCTTTATATCTTATGTCGACAACATATGTAAAGATGATGCACTGACCTTAACCTTTAGCATATTGGATGATTTATATAATAAAAAGTATAAGTGGGAATGGCAAGTATCCCAATGATATAAGAAATTTATCAGAATCGGTAAAAAATGCATATGTAGAAATGGCTTAACCCGCCTAGCCTGATGCCCAAACCCCTGAGTCTTAAAGGCAACAAACCTCAAGCAAGGACAGTGATTAATGTCTAAATTCCTAGATCACTACCATTGGAATCAAGACTGTTGTAACACTTTGTGGTGTTTTTCATGTGGCACCTTCATTCACTAACCCCACACATAGGTGACCCCAACAACCACCCAATACACTAAAGATCCATAATTGACCTCTCCCCTACTTGCCCCAATCGATCATCTAGGGGGGCAAACAATACAACCGTTGATGGGATGCTCGTCCACCTCCCAGAAAAGGGAAACATCAAAGGTCTAAAGAAGATTTTTTTTAAAGCCTTACCCTTTTGTGGGTGGAGAACCTCTATTGGGCTAGCCTAGACAAGGATCTTCATGCTTCTCAACCCTCAGTCTGTCAAATATTCAAATTCGGACCTAGATTTTTTGCTTCTCCTCCTCCATAATATTTCCATCACAAATTCATGACCAGGGGAAAGGGGTTACTTAGTGGGTGACCATCATGTCTCTTGCATAAATGGTCTTGATCTACCTCCACTCTCATTCCCAACTTGTGGTGGATGTCAGTTGAGGGTGTACCCTTCACTACATAGGCTTGAGCACCGTTACATCGATTTCGCAACCCTTAAGGGGTTTTCATATTAGAAACCACATCAAGTGATGCTTCTCGCCTCTTGCTACTCGTATAGGCCAATGAAGTAGACATTCCTTAAGAGAAGGGACAAAGACAAAGAATAAGTAGAGACCATACCCCTCCCCCAAAACATATGGAATATATATATATATATATATATATATATATATATATATATATATATATACATATATACATACATATATATACATATACATATACATATATATACATATGTTTACACATAATGTTATAATATGTATATTGTTTAAAAAATACACAACATGACTATCCAGTGAGTAGTTTCAAATAGCTAGTTGTATTACCTATAGTTCGATGTATCGATCCTTCTTCTAGAAGTATTTTCATTTTTTTCTCAATATGTATATACACGAGTCTCTAAATAAATATACATATATATATATACTAAAGAACGTTACTACTACAAAAAGCAAAATCGGTCAAGTGGTTTGCATTGTACTTGAATTCCATGTGGTCTCAAGTTCAAAACTTGTGTAGAGCAATTATACTTTTTTTATAAGTTTAGTATAAGATATTTTGTGTACATTTTAGCCTCCAGTGACTAAATCTTGGCTATTGCACTGCTTAGGAGAACACATTAGTAGTTGATGAATTCCATTATCATATCACTTACCTCAAGGGGTAGCTTCATCTTTCTCCTGGGAGGTTTGGACCTTAGAGTCCCATCATAGGCCTTCACCATATCATGGAGTGGATACATTAGTTTGAGAAGAGTGGAAAGGGGTTCATTGGAAGTCATGATTCCACTTGTAGAGGAATCCCATCCCATGACAAGTTCTATCAGGAACCCTTTGATCGGGGCTTGCTAAAATGGGTTGTTGGGGTGATAAATCTTGGGACACACCACCTTTTAGCATGGGAGAGGAAACAATTAGGACCACATGGGAGAGCAAACATCCATGAGCCCCCTTGCTTTCTCACAATCATCATTGGTCTATGTTGTTGTAGTGGTGCAAATTGGGGGTTTGCACCTACATGGGTGGTTGAATGGGCATGTTTGCGTCCTTTTGTGGCTGTTAATCCTCCATTGTACGGGATAATTTTTCTCCTTACTCCCCCACTATAAACCATATTGATGGGTATTCATATTATGATGCATTTAGAGAAGATCAAGGGGTTAATAGTCTTTTGATCTACCTCAATCACATGATTCATATCCCCTCTAACAATGAATGACTTTCTAGAGCATGGAAAACAATTTATTCTTCCCTTTATAGACTACATAAAAGGCAAACTGATAACATGTAGCAATAGACTGACCTAGTGGTTGATGACTTGGTCAAACCAACATTTCAACTCATCTAAACACTATCAAAATACTTCCCATATTTTTTAAACTGAACCCATTTCTTAAAAGTGTATATATTTTTTATTGTAACTCCTAAGGATACCAAAAAATCAACCTTCTTTGTTAATGAAAGAATTCTTCTCAGAATGAAAAATTAAATTAAGATGATCAAACATCATATCCATCATCACAATCAACCACATTCAAAGTCAACAAAGAAGGATATATAGTAGTGGTAGTTCCGTGATCTATGTTTGATAAGTACATAAGGTAAAATACAGTCAAATATTAATCACTTAGCCTTATATCTCAACATCACTGAAGTCCATGTTATTTGTTTCCACATATCAATGACCATGGCCAAGGCTAAATAACATATTCACATATTTTCCAAAATCTAAAAAATTACAAATAGTGTCAGTTTTTACATCTCAACAAATCTTTCCATATGTATATCAAGGTAGAGATTTACAAGAAAAGTGGTCCTAATAAACTTCCAAAAAAATGTATTCTGCAACATATTTCCCAAAATCTAGTTTTTTTTCACATCTTGGAGCCAATAAAACATATTCTATGAGAGGTTCCTAACTTTCACCCAACCAAGGGGTATAGAGAGGCACCCATTTTAGGCACTCATTTTCATATCAAGACGTATGAAAATGAGGAGGAACCTTCTGAAGAACTATAGTCTAAGGTGGGTTTATCCTTTCATCTGATGTCTAGAGACATTCATGTACTCTAAGGTTTGTATAGAATGTTTTATACTTTGATGTATCTATGACTTATTTTTTATCTTGTATGACTCATACATATTAACCATGGTATTTATAGTTCCAAGAAAATATTTTGTGTAAATAGGTGGTGATCTTGGTCAGTTTTAAAATTTATGTTCAATTCTTTATTGACAATGAATACAACTAGGATTGTCATTTTTCCTTGCCAGTTGTTGGGCATTTGAGGTTTGGGCACCACATAAAACCCTTTGATTGTTACTTAACTAAACTCATATGTCTCCCAAACTTTATCAAACATTATGAGTACTTTTTGCATGTAAGGAATGATGATTAGTCATAGAGGCAGAAGAGACTAAACATGATGAGTAAGGTGTTTAGATAATACCAAAGTGTCATCTAGGTAAGGATGAGGACGAAGAAGAGAGTCTCAAAAAGTGACAATGCTAAGAAATGTGGCATGTGCCTTTGAAGGTGAAACTAAATTTTGGATATTGACAATCAAAGTGTTTCTATCATGTCCTATTGCAGCAATGAAAATGATAAAATATTCTTAATGACATTTATCTAATCAATATAATTTAAAGATATTGAAAAGATATGGTTCAAATAAAAGTAAAATGATTTGTCATGAATTTTTGGATTTGTGTATAAGAAGTTTACACGTCGTCAATGTCATCTTATGTAGAAAAACCATTGTTGTTTGTAGAGGTGAGATTGGATGAAATAGAGGATAATGTGGCTACATATAGAACATTATTATATCAACAAATTGTTCATGTGAGTTTACTTCTTCCTTTTGTTGTTGAACATCTATCGTATCAAATTGTTCTTCCCATGGATGAAGGTTGTTGTCCTGTGAAATGTGTTGAATGTGGGATATGATGGTGAGAAGTGTGGAGATATGGTCCAATGCACAATGAGCAATCTAGTTTTTGAATGAATATCCAAAATAGAGGTAGTGTATGGGCATGTTCATCCACAACACATCCAAAATAGATGTTGTTGCTAGCTATCAATGGTTTATCATGGGATGGTGGTGACATGTTGTTGTCCATGCTAATGTTCCTATGATGTTTGGATGATGTTGACCTTTTGGTTTTTTTTTGCTAGTTTTATTTAACAAAAATGATCCAGGCACACGCATGGACCCTCACACGTAGGTGTTACCCGTGACCTGAAGTGGTTTTCAGCTGTCAAAATTGGATGTGGTTGTTGGCTCCACTGAAAGGGCAGCGTTGCATTAAATGTGTTGGGTTACTTCAGTTGCTGCATGAAAACATGTCATTTTTGCAAATTAAATTGATGCTTATTTTGAAGATTTCTTGGATTTCAGTTGATGCTACATGAGAACATGTCAACGTTGCATTAAAGGAATGTAATGATGTTGATTACGGCTGGGTGGATGTTTTTTGGGGGGAATGTAAGAATTTTAGAGGGAAAATCCTTGAGCACCCAATACACACGTTTTGTACACATTTAATGTCTTTCAACCCCCAGATCCAACATTCATTTCATTCTCTTGTTTGCCAACTATCAACAAGTATTAACATTCAAGTTTGATAGAGAGAAGGGCTTTTAATGGAGCAATGTAATGGTAGTCGAATTTGTAGAATATATCTTATATGTTATTTTTCATCTTTGCATACCCCATGTATCTTATATAGACATAAATGTAGACAAAGATTTTGGTAGTGATTATTCCTAAGAATGTGTTGTTTCTGAAGAAGAACAAAAACCAACTTGCTGGTTCGGATGAAGAACACGATGAATTTGAAAAAGAATTTGATGATATAGGGGAAGAACAAGACTTACAAGAATTACATGGGGACCCAAGTGAAGAACATTATCATACAAAAGAATATATACAAGAAGAATTCTCACATTTGTAAGGTTAGCATTTTAGTAGTGCTATTTTGAAAATAAAAAAAAATATTCATAACCTTTTAGTATAACATGTGTTGAATCTTTAGTATATGTGAATAATATAGGCGTTGATGGTTGGTAAACATGCATGCATTGTCTAAAAGTATGCACACAATAATGTTTTTTGGGCGCCAATTTTTTTTTGTTGTTGAGTGTTAATATTGTGAATAACACATGTGTTAATGGTTGGTAAATATGCGTGCAATTAAGTTGTTGGGTGTCAATGACACTTAGCCCCTATTTAATGTGTACACTATTTGTTTGGGCATCAAACAACCCTATTTGGGTGTCATTAAGTTATTTTTTATCGTCAAACTATCCTACGTTGACATTAATAGGTTGTTTTTGGGTTTCAATTGCCCTAATCCGTTATTAAATGCCTACACTATTTGTTTGGGTGTCATTTATATGCTTTTGGGTATCAATGAACCATTTTGTGGGTGTCAATGAACCATCGATGGGTGTCAATTAACTAGTTTTAAGTGTCATAAAGTTTTTGTTGGGCACCAATTACACTTATTTGGTATTTAATGTGTTCAACATCTTGTTTGGGCATCATTTAAACATTTTTGGGTGTCAATTACCCTTAGTGTTGTATTTTATGTGTACACTATTTTGTTTGGGTACCATTAAGTTGTACTTGGGTGTCAATGAATCGTTTCTAGGTGCTAATTAACCAGTTCCAATCATTAAGTTATTGTTGGGTATCGATTACCCTTATATGTTATTTAATGCATTCAAAATATTGCTTGGGCACCATTTATATGCTTTTGGGTGTTAATTAACAATAATGATGTGCCATTAAGTTATTATTAGGTGTCAATTACCCCTAGTTTTTTAGTTGTTTTTAGGTATCAAAGTCCCCCTATCTAGTGTCATTAAGTTGTTTTTGGGTGTCAATCCCCATTTCTAGGTGTCCATTAACCATTTTCATGTGTGGATACGTTCACAATATGTTTAGGCCTGAAACACCCCTATTTGGGCACCATTAATTTATTTTTGGGTGTCAATTATCTTTAGTTGTTATTTAGTGCGTACACTATTTATTGGGCACCGTTGATATACTTTTGGGGGTCAATTACCAATATTTAGGCACCATTAAGTTATTGTTGGTTTCAATTGCCCTTGGTTATTTAGTTGTTTTAGGTGTCAAACCCTTGTTGCACACTATTAAGTTGTTTTTCAGTGTCAATTGCCATTTATAGGTGCATATTAACTATTTACGGGTGTCATTTAAATGCTTAGGTGCCATTTTCATGTGTGGATAAGTTGACAATATGTTTGAGCATCAAACACCCCTACTTGGTGCCATAAAGTTATTTTTCAGTGCCAATTACCGTTAGTCATGATTTAGTGCTTACACTCTTTGTTTAGGCACCATTTATATGCTTTTGGGTGTCAATTACCAATAGTTAGGCACCATTAAGTTATTTTTGTGTGTTTTACCCATAGCCATTTCATTGTATTTAGGTGTCAATTAACCATTTCTAGGTGTCCATTAACCATTTATGGGTGTCATTTAAATGCTTAGTAGCCATTTGCATGTCTGGATAAGTTCACAATGTGTTTAGGCGTCAAACAAACACATTTTCCCTTCTGAGGGCGTTGGGGCGGTAAATCTTGGGACACACCACCTTTTAGCATGGGAGAGTCAACAGTCAAGACAACATGGGAGATCAAACATCCATGACTTCCCCTTACTTTCTCACAATCCTCATTGTTGGTCTATGTTGTTAAAGTGGTGCAAATTGGGGGTTTGCACCTCCATGAGTGGTTGAATGGGCATGTTTGGATCCTTTTGTGGTTGCTAATCCTCCATTATAAGGGACATTTTTTCTCCTTACTTTCCCACTATAAACCATATTGATGGGTATTCATATTATGATGTATCTAGATGAGATCAAGGGTTTAATAGTCTTGTGATGTACCTCAATCACATGGTTCATATCCCCTCTATCAATAAATGACTTCCTAGAGCATGGAAAACGATCCACTCTTCCCTTTATAGACTACATAAAAGGCAAACTGGCAACATTTACTAATAGACTAATCTAGTGGTTGATGACTTGGTAAAACCAACATTTCAACTCATCTAAACATTATCAAAAGACTTTCCATATATTTGAAACTGGCCCCATTTCTTAAAAGTGTATATATTTTTTATTGTAACTCCAAAAGATACCAAAAAATCAACCTTCTTTATCAATGAAATCATTCTTCTCATAATGAAAAATTAAATTAAGATGATCAAGCATCATATCCATCATCACAATCAACCATATCAAAGTCAACAAAGAAGGATATATAGTAGTGGTAATCCTATGATCTCTGTTTGACAGGTACATAAGGTAATATACAATTAAATATGAATCATTTAGCCTTATTTCTTAACATCACTAAAGTTCATGTTATTTGTTTCCACATATAAATGACCAAGGGAAAGGCTAAATAACATCTTATCATACTTTCAAAAATCTAAAAAATTCCAAATAGTGTCATTTTGTATGTATCAACAAATCTTTCCATATGTATATAAAGGTAGAGATTTACAATAAACCCGCTCCTAATAAACTTCCAAAAAAATGTTTTTATTATGTTATGAACACCATAGGATACTATATGGATCTAGAAGTTCATACGGATGAACTTATAGATATTCCAACCATTGATGACAAAGTAGATATACTAAGTCAAACTATGAAGCTGATTCTTAGGCAAGGAATATCAGTTAGCATATTAAGGCAACTCCATCTCATACGAAATGTCGTACAGTGAGGAGATGTGAAACATGCAATACATCGATTAAAGCAAAATGTTGCTAACTCATTGGATTAGCAGTAGTGCAACAGAAACATGTGGGACACGTTTAGAGATCACTAAGAATATGATTCAAAGGTGATTGGCTCTAAGTGCAAGTGGGAGTCTATTGGTATGTATGCCCTGAGAACCAATCATATGATGATTGGATTGGCACACGTCATGATTGACTTGATAAATATCAAAGGAAATCTTCCAATTTATTCTAGATCAATTGATAATTAGATAAATGATGGAGCAGAATGAATGTATAAAGAATGAAAATACTCATGGCATATGTCTTCAGGTTGAGGACCTAAATAATGAGATCATATGTATGCTAATGTACATTCTTGTTATGTCCCTAGTCAGTTGTCATTATGGAAGGTTGATAGACAACAATGACACATTAAGACTAGAGTGTGTGTTGGTTGATGACAATGTCTCATTAGTCATGATATATGATATCAAATCAAGCACATAGATACATGTTAGAGAACAATGTATCAGACAGACTCGCCGTGAGAGTGACACATGGAACTATGACGTGGTAGTTAGAATCATCTCTCATAGTGATGGTGGTGATTGTGATTCTTAGACCTGAAATCACTACACTCATCAAATGTGATTGGGTACACTTTGGCATCATCAAAGGCAGTCCTGAAACATGGGTTGTTATAACAATGATGATTGGGTGGTTTTGACGCATGAGATAGACTGTGGGTGATAGATATGGGATTTGTCCCTCCTAAGGGAGTATGATATCTAGGCCACTTGATAAGTGAGACTGAGAAAGGCATGCACATACACATGTGAATCAATATATGATATTGATGTCACACATATCTCAGACAGTCTGCTCTAGTTCAAGAAACATGAATGAACATTGAAAGGATGACAACTCCATGCCTTGAGTTCATTCAAGATATTAGAGAAAAAGGAATTATACATTCACTAGAACACCAATCACATATTGTAGGGCTAAAAGCTGTTCTCCAACTTTCCTTTTCACTTGGGTAGATCTGATGTGTGACTAGGTACCGTTCTTTGCTTGTGATGTCATAAGCTAGTTATGGACATTCACTTCCAACGTGAAATGGGACCTATGGGGTCACATACAAAGGATTAACCTGGAAGAGGAGTTTATCCAGGAATGAGTTTTGGATTGATTACCAAAGTGTTTAGGTACTCAATCAAACATTCAATCAATAGACCTGACTCTGAATCATCAAGTTCAAGTGATGAACCAACTGATTAGAGTGTCAGATTGATTGAGAACTGAATTGACTATGTTCTGCACAATCTAGACCACCAACCGATCGGTTCACTAGGTGAACCAATCAGCTCATGGTCAGTGAGACGATCGGTTCACTCTAGTGAACCGGTCGGTTCACTTAGACCAAACGAGTAGTGTTGGTTTCTCCCGATTTCTGAGAAAAGCTTTTCATTTCACTTGTTCAATTCGATTGGGACAAGAATTAATATTTGTGTGAATTAGAAATGAATAAGAAAAGTTAAATATTAGGTAGGTCTGGGAAGTGAAATGATTAGTTTACTGGGTGAACTGATCCGCTCACACTCCCAACCAACCGGTTCAATAGTGAACTGATCGACTCACCTTATCAGACTATTTCAGTTATGAAACAACCAGTACGCCATTCGTAGTGCAAATTATTTATGGAAATTCTAGACCCTTACACTCCCACACATACTAGAAACCTTGACCCTACCCTCTACTTTAAATAGAGGGGTACAAGGGGCTTCTCCAGAGACACAACTCAGAACATCAGTTGCTCTACAAAGTTGTTATCCTCTCTGGTTGTGCTAACCGAGAGAGCCCAAGCAAGTTCTACCCATCCAGGGAGGAACAGAGAGGGAAAGACAACTGTAGAAAAGAAACTGGTAGTGGAAGAGTGTGTCGGTGACTAGTACGTTGATAGAAGGGGAGAACTCCTTCTAGTCCATTCTTCAGGATGACTAGAGTTCCCAGTAGTCTGTGTCGACTATCTATAGAGGTAGGAGACGTATGCCGCTTAGGAGGATGACAGTCAACTGCAATCTGGTTCAAGACTAGGAGCTACACAGATGCCATCAAATACAGTGGTTGAAGACTGCACTTGTTGTGAGGTATAGTTGATGAGCAAGCCTCAGGGCCAGGTATAACTCGCTAAAATTATAAGGCCCCTAAACTTACTTAATGAGTTTAATGAGCTTAATTATCATAATTGAATTCTTATAACCATAATATAACCTTGTGATATGCTTTGAAATCATAAGACAAGCTTAAGTTTCAAATTTAGTCCAATGTGGACACTATTTGAGCAAGTTATGCAATTTTATGCACATTTTGGACTTTTCTGTAATTTACCCAATTGAGAGGTTTTCTTTGCAATTTATCACTTGTATTTTGTTCCTTGGATATTCTATCATCATTATTGAGGTTTTCAAGCCATGGGGAACCTATTTAAACCTTGGCTTGAAGGTGTTTGCTCTAAGGGTATTTTAGGGTTTTCCCCTTCACGGATGAGCTACCTTTAGTAGCTATCAACTAAGGAGTTATGTGATTGGCTGGGAATTTCGACAAAGGAAACATAAGAAGGTCTATAGTGATGGTGGGAGAGCTTCTTGTGTGTGTGCTTATATATTCTTAATAATTTAAAGCCATGGACACTTGGATATATACTAGAATTTCAACTTTCTCTTTTTCTTTATATTAAATTGTCATATACTTATCCACAAGTACAAAAACGAGACATTTCCTCTCCACCACTTCCCTCCTCCCAGCTTCGTTGTCCCTCTGTTCAGCTGCAAATTTTGGTGCTCTAGGAAGAAGAAAGTGGGGATCTTCTTGGAAAAAATTCTAGGGTTGCAATTGATTTCCTTTTTGGGTCTAAAAAGCTTCTTCCTAGTGATCTTGACCTAAAAGTGGTTTGCTCATTTGATGAATAAAGGTGCTAGATGGACGAATTCATAGTTTATTATTAGATTTTCTACCCTACCTGCTCGAGATTTCTTCTGTGTGGGGTTTCATCTTCTCATTACAGGCAAGTTTTATAACTTGCTCCACGTTTATTGTTTACAATAAGCTTTTTAGATCATGTTCTTGCTTGAAAATGATGATTCATGCACTAAAAAGCTATGCTTAACTTGGATTTCGATTTTATAATGTTCCCTATTCTGATTTCAGTTATATATGAACATGTGATCATGTGTATGTTATTCCTAAGGTATAATATGACTTGGATCAGGTTGGTTTGACAACCTATGCTACTAAGCACCTATCAAACAATGGCCAATTTTAGGGTTTTAAGTTGATTTCTTCTATAAACCATGACCCAATGATGGTACCATTGCAACAACCCTATGGTGTTGTCTTCATAACAACTAATGGTCATGATCAAGGGTGTCAAATGATGGTGACAACCTATGGTCACCCCCTTAGATCAGGTTTTGGACCAATTAGAATTTAATGATCAGCCATTAAGTACCCTACTAATTTTATCAATCAATGATGACATTATCTTAATATTTGATGTTGATTAATGAATATAATGTTGATCTAACAACCTATGGTGATTTAATGGTCACTAATGATGGTGGATCAGGTCTCTAAAACCTATGTTGAGTCAAGCATTGTAGTTGTAGCATCAACTAAGCCTTAGACCAATGGTTTCTTGGGTCACTTGATGCAATGGTCAGACCTATACTGTAATTGATGGTTTTAATATATGAACTTGACCCAATGGTCAAGATATAATGTTTATTCCTCCAATAAAGTTGAATGATGACTAATGTAATATGTTGGTCCTAATATTGTGATTTAGATGGTTTCCTTTATATGATCAATTTAACGAGCATACATGTTGACAATGGATGGCTTGTTTTAACTGAATAGTCAATTGTGGGTTTTACCCTACTCTCAATGGAACTTTTTATGTTGTTAATCAAGGGATGTCTAGGGTTAGATTATAACATCCCTGACCTGGGTTATGCTTTAACCCTAGGTGTTTTGTTTAAGAAAGACAATTATATGCTTGCTCTTATCTTTTGAAAAGTAATTAAGGTTCAAGATGAACTTATATTTCAATTTTAGTCCTTTTTGAATAATGTTGAAACAATGTTTGCTTAGTTTGGACTAAAGTGCACATTACCCAATGTGAGGGGTTAACTTGCAAATGTTACTTGATAAATGTTCCTCATGTGTTTAATCATCATTAGAATGAAGATGATGCAGAGGTATGGCTTGGGAAAGCCTGAGTAACAAGAAAGAGATGATTAAGCAATGTTTATGCATTAAAACCTAGTTTTAGTGCAATGTGCAATTTACCCCAAACCCAGGGTTCAATATGCAAATTACCACTTCAGAATAGTCCCTAATGTTTTTTTGCATCATGTAGAGCAAATAAAATGAGAGGGGCATCTCGTTTGTATCATTTTGGAGCAGAGAGAATCTTGATTATAAAATAATCAAGATTTAAGCATAATTGGAACTTTACTTCAATTATATGCAAAAATAAATATATTAATTGAAGTGCCCTTCAACCAAAATTGAAATGGTTGAAATCCATATATGTGGACGACCATGTGCCTTGCAAAGGCACGAAAATATCTAAAGGAAGTGGATAACTCACTCACCTTATTATAAAAAAAAGAAATATCCACTCACTTATGGATATTATTATAAAATGATTTAAGGTGCTTAATTTGCTTTTCTTTAAATAATGGATAATTGAGAGGAATAAGAGGCAAGGAAGATAGCCTCATATCTAAGGAAGAGAAGGGGGAAATGGCAAGGATATGGAGGAGTTATCCCCTACTTTCTCTCTCTTGAAATGAATTTAATAAAAATGAATATAAGCTCATTTATCCATAGCTTGGAAGGGGAATTTCGAACCCACTTTCACTTCTTGCTTGCAAAAACGACCAAGGGAGCTTGGAGCGATAGGAGGACGACCCCCAACTTTTTGGTAATCTTATTGTCCCCAAAGGTAACCTAACCTCTTTTCTTCTTAGTGAAGTTGTTGAAATGGCTTATATCACCTATCATGTATTTAGTACAGCTACTATCAACAATCCATCTTCCTTTTTCTTGTAAGAAAGGAGAGTGTCGGTTCCCTACTCAAACTTTGGGATCCGGAGTTATCTTGGGGACCCATTTCATCTTTGGGTTGGTCCCCTTAGGCTTGCAAGGACAATAAGTAGAGTAATGATCATCACATTTGCAATGAGAACAAATCATAGGGTTCTTAGTGCTAGAAGACTCTCAAATGAAAAAGAAGGGTTCCTTACTCTTTTTCTTACCTTTGGCTTTGTTCTTGCCCTTAGGTGCACCCCTACAAATCCCAAACCACTAGCACCACTTTGTTTGGTAGAATGGTCAAGGATTTCATTTAGGGAGTTTTTCCCTTTGAGGAATTTCTATAGAGAGGCTCTAAGTCTATGATTGTGATTGTTAAGAGATATGATAGTAGAAGACAAACTAGCAAGATCATCTCTAGCATGAACAAGCTCAACCTCTAAACATAGGGCTTTAGTCAAATAAGAATCTTTTTTAAGAGAAATAGAAGCAACATCATTACTAGGAAAGATAGGTATAGAAGATAAATCATTAACTTGACCAATAAACCTTGTATTTTTAGAGTTGAGAAATTGAATTTATTTAAGATAAACATCCCTCTCATCTCTACAAGCATCGAAAATAATCTTGAATTCAGCATTTTCAATTTTAAGAATTTCAAGCTCATTTAGGCACTTTTGATTGTCTTCCTCAAGAGTTTCAATGTTCTTAAGGTAAACACTATTCTCTACCTCAAATCCATTGTATTGGAGCTCAAGACCAAGAAATTGGACTTGCAAGTTATCAATCCTCTCAAGATGAGTTTCAAGTTATCAATCCTCTCAAGATGAGTTTTCTCATTTTTCTCAAGAATCTCTGGTTTAGCATGCAAATCATCAATAATTTTTCCTAACCTCTTTCTTTTAGATTTACATTTAGAAAAAGAAGAATGGGCTAAAACAAACATATCAATAAGAGTTTCATTAGCTAACTCATGCAATATTACCTCACCAATTTCTTCACTTTTCGAGGCCATGAGTGCAATGTGTCACTCTCCATCTTCATCGAAGCTAGAGACACTTGAGGATGATGCTTCCCTAGACACATGAGCTGCATTCTTGTGTATCCTCTCCTTTTCCTTCCTCTTGTACTTTCTCTCCTTCTCATACTCTTCCTCCTTCTTGGAGTTTCTCTTGTGGTGTGTCTTTCTTGAATTTGGATATTAACTCTTGTAGTGTCCCTTTTGACCACATTTGTAGCATCTTGGAGTAGAAGAAGAAGATTGCTTTCCCTTTAAGTGCTTGCTCTTGGAGTAGTTGGCTTCATGCTCAGTAGGGCCATCGCCTTCACTAGAGGAGGATGGAGATGTCTAGAAAGCAAGTTGTTGTTGAAGGATGACAACCTCCCCTTAAGCTTTAAAGGCACTATCTTTGATCTTCCTTGCTTCCTTCTCTTCTTGCATGGCTTCTTCTTCTTGTTTGTCAAGTCTTGGCTCATGAGCTTGTAGATTGCCAATGATCTCTTCATTTGGAATATCACCAAGACTTCTCACTTATTCAATGGAGGTCACCTTTGACTCTCATCTCTTTGGTAGAGACCTCAAGATCTTTGAGATGATTGCTCCTCAATCCAAAGTGTTTCCCCAAGTATCTAGGTCATTGATGATAATGTTGAGCCTAGAGTACATATCAACAACTCCTTCATTCTTCCCCATCTTGAAGTTCTCTAAAAGGTTGTTCAACATGTAGATCTTGGACTCCTTAACTTGCTTTTTGCCTCCATAGGTAATGCACAACTTATCCCATATCTCATAGGTTGTATCCCATGAGGAGATGTGGTTGAACTCCGTTGGGGTGAGGGTTCCATAGAGGATGCTTATGGCTTTGGCATTGAGCTAGGGTTCTTTCAGTGTAGCTTCATTCCATGTTGACACAGCTCAGGTTGGCTCTTGTATGGTTTGATCATCACCTTCCACATATCAAAGTTTGTCCCTTAAATGTAAAACTACATATGCCTCTACCAATAGAGGAAGTTGGTGTCGTCAAAGACCAGATGACGCATAGAGAAGCCTCCCTCTAGGTTGAGTGAACCAAGTAGGTTCTCACCCATGTTCTCATCTCATGGGAGATTGTTGGAGAAGATCCTTGGCTCTGATACCACTTGTTGGATCTTGGGCTCTAAAGGGGGGTGAATAGAGCTTCAAAATTATCACAAGAATAATTACACCTTCAAATTATATCAATCAAAGCCAATAGCTTAAGAATAATTTGAAGTCCTATCTAAGAAAGAAAAGCAATGATGAGAGAGATTGAAACATCCACTTGGACAATGTGATTTAGAGTGTATCCAGTCTCCAAACAAGGAGATAGTCAATCCACTACCTAGAGAGTTCAACCTTTAGGACTTTGCAATCCGTGTATATTTATATTAAATCATAAGAGATACAAGGAGACCACCATACATCCAAGGACTTACCTACTCAAGACAAGAGTCTTTCACCTACACAAGGACTTACCCACTAAATCAAGATGTCTTCAGCCTTCAACAAGGACTTACCTACACTTGCATCAAGTCTTTAGCCTTGAAGGAATTACCCACTCTTCTTAAATCTTTGTCTTTCCCTTCTCCTTCACCTGGAGAAGATCTTGTAGGGAAATACATCATTAGGTAGATATAGGAAATAAAAAAATTATTGACATATTTCCCATTAACCAGCAGATCATGTCAATAACTATGCAATGGGAAGGATGGTTTCACGAATATATACCTGATCCTGGAGCAAGTCCAGTGACAATCCTCATCGATGTAGATGTGCACTCTGTCTTGGATGGTGGTTGTGCAACTCCTAGTCACATTTGGACTCGTTTGGATGCTCCTCCACAAACATCAGACTCGATAAACTGCTACAGAGGCTCCTCAGATCTCACCATGGACTGTGAGTTGACGTTGCCCTCCTAGCAGCAACCAACAAACACCTACCTCTAGAGTCGTCTACACAAACCAACTATAACTCTTGTCATCCTATAGGAATGGATAGGAAGGAGTTTTCCCTCCCGCTGGTGTACTAGTCACCAACATGCTCTCCCACAACAAAGATCCTCGATTGTTGCTCTCCCATAGCTATCCCTCCCTAGTGGGGTAGGATTTTCATGGGCTCTTGTGGTTACCACAATCAGAGAGGACAACACTTGTTAGAACAATTGATTCTCAATTTTCTGTGTAGTAGTTGTGTCCTGGGAAGCCCCCAGTACCCCTCTATATATAGGAGGGGTTAGGGTTAGGGTTTCTAGTCCCCGGGCAATGCTGGATAAAGCGGGAGTGGAAAGGAAAAGTAGATCTTGAATTTTTACAATTTTCTGGAAGCTTCACAATCTATTTGTGATTAAAATGGTCATCTCGCCCAGTGAGATGGTCATCTCACATGCGAGACGGTCATTTCTCTAAGTGAAATGGCCATTCACACCTTCCAGTTCTGCACTTATGTTTGGCAATTCAATTCCAATTAGTACTCAACTTGACGTACCCAAAATGGGTGTTTGGTGCAACTAAGACAGGCGTCTCACACCAAACCAAATGGTCGTTTGGTGTAGGTGAGACGGTTTTCTCGTAGCAAGCCAAACGGTCATTTCGTACAAGCGAGATGGGTGTCTCGCAGCCCAAGTCAGACAGAATTCCAACCAATGTACAATACAATCACCCTGACACTCCAAATAGCAGTCACAACACTTAAACCGATCGTTTGGCAGTCTAGTCAGTTGATCTGTTGTGTGAATTGAAATACCTAAACACTTTAGTAATCAATTCATGTATCATTCAAGATCAAACTCCTCTTCTAGATGAGTTCCTATGTGTGTGACCCTATAGGTCCCATATCACGTTGGCAGTGAATGTCCATAACTAGCTTATGACATCACAAGCAAAGAGTGGAACCTAGTCACACATCATTGCTACCCAAGTGAATGGAAAGTAGGGGAGTAACTTCATCCTACAATATGTGTATGGTGTTATAGTGTTTGTATAGTTCCTTTGTCATTGATATCCAGATTGAACTAGAGGCATGGAGTAGTCATCCTCATTATTATTCAATCTTGTTTCTTGAACTAGAGCAGACTGCATGAGATATATGTGAGCTTAACATATTGACTCATATGTGTATGGTCATACTTTTCTCAGTCTCACTAATCAAGAGGCCTAAGATATCATACTCCATATAGGAGGACAATCCCATATCTATCACTCACAATCAATCCCCATGTGTCAAAGTCACCCAATCATCATCATTATAACAATCCATGTTTCAGGACTGTATTTGATGATGTCAAAGTGTACCCAACGACATGTGATGAGTGCAGTGATTTTAGGTTTAAGAACTACAATCACCACCATCACTATGACAGATGACTATGAATTCCATAAAGATGGCTTCCATGTGTCCGTCTCACAGTGGGTCTATCTGATACATTGTTCTCTAACATGTATATGTGTGCTTGGTTTGATATTGCCATATCATGACTAATGCTATTTAGCCATCAACCAACTCACACTGATTTTATGTGTTATTATTGTCTATCAACCTTCCAAAATAACAACCAATCAGGGACATAATGAGAATATGTATATGTACTCTTAACATCTGTATGATCTCAACCACAAGGATAGTAACATGACAACATACAACATTGAGTAATATAAATATCTAGACATTCACTATGTATCCTCATTATCTCATAACTAAGTGAAACAAATGAATTGGAAGCTTGCCTTTATTATTAATTTATCAAATAATGTATCTAATGTCGTCTCCCAATCATCATATGATTGGATATCTGGGAATACATACCAACAGACTCCCACTTGCACTTAGAGCCAATCACCAACAGATCTCATCCCAAGTGACCTAACGTGACTTTCATGCTTCTGCTGCACAAGTGCAAGCGGGTTTAGCAATGTTTTCCTTAAGTTGGTATTTTGCAATTTTCACATCTCTTTGTTGTATGACTACGTGTATAAGATGGAAGTGTTGTAGTATGCTATCCGAGATTCCTAGCCTAACTAGTAGCGCCATTGTTGTCATAAGTATTTCTACTATGTCATCAATGGTTTGGAACCTCACACAAGTTTGTCCATATGAACTTCTTGATCCATACAGTATCCTCTATTTTTGTTATAACACAGAGATACCCGGCTTCTTTTTTAGATTAGGACAACTGTCATTATCTCAGCAACCTTTCTAGCTTACAGTTCTCATTTAATGTCAAACACTATTGCAATCATTTTGTCAATTTGAAAGCTTGCATGGGTGTAACCCTTTACATCTAACTCTTCCTTATTACCATAACCAAGGAATGAATCCTTTTAGTGCTTCACAAGCACTTAAGGATGTTCTGTATGGTAGTCCGGTGACTTTCACTGCCATCTGGCGTATACCCTCTCATCATGTCCAATACATATGAGATCCCTATGTAGGTGTCTTCTCATTATGTCAAATACATATGAGATGACCGGATATCCTCTTGTCATGTCCAATGCATACAAGATAACTAGATATCTTCTCATCATGTCCAATACATATGAGATAATGGGATAACCACATAGCATTGCATTCAAGATAGATCCAATGGCATCTCTCCATGTGTCCCTATTCTTCATAAAACTAGGACACTAGGCACTTGAAAGACTAACTCCATGAAACATGGACAAGTTTTCTCTCATTGAGTCTTGCATGTTGAACCCTTCATCATGTTTCCAACGTATGTGCTCTTACTTAGGTCATGAAGCTTTCCATGTCTATCTCTATAGACCTCTATTCCTATCACACAAGATGCTTTGCCTAAACCCTTCATATAGAAGTTACTTTCCTTGCCAGGTTTTAATATTTATAGGATAAGGACGTTATTCCCCATCATTGTGTGGAATATCAATATGCTCCCACCAAATCTCTTATAATCACATATTCCGTCTTTATTCTGACTCAAGTCAAACCCTTTGACTATCTTGTCTAATAAAAGATTCCAACTTTGAGATGCTTGCATCAATCCAAAGATTCACCTATGTAGCATATAGACTTTATTTGCATTAATAGATTTATAAAACCATTATGTTGTATCACATACGCATCCTCTTAATTATTCCAATTAAGGAATGTGGTTTTAACATCCATATGCCAAATCTCATAATCATACTAAGCTGTAATAGTAAGCATGATCCAGATGGATTTAACCATACTAACTGGTGAAAGGCTTCATCATGTTCAACAACTTGAACTTGTTTGAAGCTCTTTACAACCAATCTACACTTCCATGTTAGTCTTCTTACAAAGACCCAAATGTACCCTATGGGTTTACCCCTTCAGGTGGATCCACCAAGGTCATGCCTTGTTGGTTACATGGAGTCCATCATTGATCTTATGGTGACAAGCCATTTCTCATATTTTGATCACTTAGTATCTTTGTTGACTCATCTCTATGATCAATTTGTCTCACTTTTGAGTTATAAGACATGATAATCTTTCAAAGTCAAGGTGTGTTCTACTAGAACTAGGATTTTTGTGATTACATAAGGAATTGGAGATTCCACAACAACTTTTGATTCTCCTTGTTCCTATCATACCTCTTTAGGTTCTATGTTTTCTTGTTCGTCTTGAACATTTTGATTTCTACTTTTACTCCCACATACTCTTTTGGAACTTAGTTCCCTTTAGGAATTCACCCATCCTAACAACAAACACTTTGTTGTCGGCCTGGAATATAAGTAGTATTTAACAAGGTAACATTCATGTGATTTGTGGATAAAGACTTTAAGAAACTATTTTTTATACAAGCTTTCAATCCCAATCACTACAAAAAACTCATCGGGACACTTCCCATGCCATATCTCATATGGTTTCTTTTGAACCATTTTAGATGATAGATTGTTTAGCGTTTAAGCATATACCCAAAAGAAATTGTAAGACCAGGTAGATTTTAATTGATAATCACACCATGACTTAACATGATGTGATTCCTTCTTTCTAACACATCAGTATGTTTCAGGTGGAGTTCATTATGATATACTATCATGATCTCCCAGAAGGTCCTCATACTCTTAGTTTACATATTTCAACATCGATCATGTCGAGGTATCTTAATACTATTACCAATTTAGTTTTTACTTCATGTATGATCTCCTTGAACGCTTCAAGAGATCCAAACTTGTATTTCATTAAATAAAATCTATTGATTGTACCAATAAATATAATGAGGTACTTGTAACTACCTTTAGCATTCATCCAAAAAGGTCTATGTACATCAGTATGTACTAGTCCTTAATGGAATAGTCGATCTCCCACTACATCTAGTGAAGATGCTCTTGTCATATTGCACAACAAATAAGACATGCATGTCTCTATTGGCTCAATAACCAAAAGTCTAGATAACCATCATATGGATTCTATAAATGCATTTCTCATTTATGCACTCAGGATGATAGTGTTATAGGTATTTAATTTGTTTGAGTTATCAAGTCATTCAATATATGTGTCATACACATGTGTCTTTTCAACTATCAAGTACAATTTATGAGACATAGAGCATCACCACAAAATATTATAATGTCCTTGTCATACAAAACATATGATGTTTGGTAATTACATAATAACAATTCACTAATTCTATTATGTGCCCATGAATGACAACCTTTAACTATAGTGGTAGCAACCCTTGCTCCATATAGTTCTAGCTTACTTCTCCTCAGGTCCTGAAGTAGAGATCTCTATCTTCTTCTTGAGATCCTCTATGAGGAGGATAATTCCTTTCCAATATCCAAACAAGTGACAATGGTGGCACTTTTTTTTCTTTATCCTTTTAAGTGAAAAGGATAGATTCCTTTTACACTTACCCTTCTCCATATATTGAGTGTAGATGACTTGGGCTTCAGCATAGACTCAAAACATTTGATGGCCTTGCTTTTGTCGTAGGACTCACTTCCGTTGTTCACCATCACAGATTTTCCCTTGTTCTTCCTTACTTTAGCATCAACATGCCAAGCACGTGATAAAGTGACTATATGATTCATGCAACACTTGCATAATCATATTCATGGTCAACTCTTAACCTAAGAGAAATCCCAGTCATTCCACATGTCCAGTCACATTGAACACATGGGGTTCTACTGGACCTCTCTTTGTCAGTTTGCACTCAAATTATACCTTGTTTGCTTTTCATGATTCTTAAGATGTGTTACCACCTTGAGAATGTCCATGTATTCATGTTGTTCATGCAACTCATAGTTCATACAATAGAGCAGTAGGTGTTCAAATGTCTATGGCATCATTGGCATGCTTCCAATAACCATCCATTTATCCTTAGGTGCTTTTGGAGTGGGTTCCTCTGACATTGGTCTATCAAGGACATAGAGCTTTTTCTCATTGATGAGAACATTTCTCAAAATCCTTAACCAACCATGGAACTATATCTCATTTTGTCCTTCGAAAGGACTGATCACAATTTGAATGTGTTTTTTGTTTGACATTTGATTCTACAAAGAAATATTGCAACCTTTTCAAAACATTTTGATTTGGTTTGATTTGATAAAATGACAATATTAATTATGTCTTTAATTAACTACCACTCCCACTATTTTATTTGAATTGATAGCGCTCAATATCAATATGCAATATTGCAACATACAATATTCTAGTGGGCCAGATCGAAGATAATTCAACTGTGGACCGATCAACACCGCAAACATAGTCAACCATCAAGGTAGGCAACTCTGGCCAGTTGCATCATATGCAATTCTGGATAGATGATATGCTCAACCCCTTGCCATAATCATTTGCATGCTTATGGGCCCAGATGCTCTGAGAATCACTAGTTAAGCCTGACCCAACAGCTAACATGATAGATATACACCCTGTAAAGGACGAAACTACATATCTACCAGCACACCTCCATAAGATAGATGGTGCACCACGCTAAGGTGTAAACTACGCCTAGTCGATCAAGCTTTTCATGTGGGTTTTTGTTGGAAAGAATCTAAGATTTAATATTTTATTGAGGGAGTTTGAATAAATATATATACTTTATCCAATCACCACATATATAGTATGTATCATTTACATTCTATAAACACAAATGAGAACATGCATTAAAT
Source organism: Alisma plantago-aquatica (assembly GCA_963693085.1). NCBI lineage: Eukaryota > Viridiplantae > Streptophyta > Magnoliopsida > Alismatales > Alismataceae > Alisma > Alisma plantago-aquatica. The sequence goes on along the minus strand of OY856411.1, from coordinate 1,366,648,739 downwards.
AAAACACACAAGAGATGGTTATGGCCATTCTAATATATTTCTTTAGAGCCATAAGGAACTACTACCACCTATGGTCCACATCATATGCATCCTATTGTTGGTGATGATCTGTGTTCAAACCAATGTGGGTTTATCGGTTCAACTCTTGGACTGGTCAGCTCGCCTCTTGGTTGCTTGGTTGGGCTTTTTTCAAACGGTCATCTGGTTTTTAGGTCCTAGCAGAGTCTAGACACTCCAGTCAGTCGGTTGGGCCACCAGTCGATCGGTTCATCCTCTTGTCATTTAGCCTCCTCAGTCCTCCAGTTAATAGGGTTGTCTTACGAGCCGGTCATTTCATCTTGTGCATATTGTCATCTCACATCGAAACATAAGTTAAAACTATCATATTTCTTATTACATTGTATATGGAGAAAACGTCGAGTTACTTCCAAGGAGAAATAGGAAGAAGAGCATTAATTTACATTTAGAAGAAGAGAGAAGATCAGTATGCAGATCAAATAACAACAAGAGTAAAAACTACAACCATGCACACATAGATATTGGGTTTTGGCCATTACCATGCTTTACATCCCCCATCAAAACCGATTTTATGGCAACGCATGTAAATTGCATATATATATATATATATATATATATATATATATATATATATATATATATATATATATATATATATAGGATTCTTACGTG